>VXBA01000502.1:104608-122502 GCA_013399895.1 Serilophus lunatus | reverse complement strand
CGGCCGTGGGAGCGCCGCGGCGGAGCGCCCGCCACACGCGCAGGGCGCCGGCAGCCCCGGTGTGCGGGGCGGCCCCGCCGGTGCGGGTGTGCTGGGTGCCCGGTCACCCCGGGGACACACCTCGCCCAGATGTGCTGTCGCCCAGATGTGCGCGCTCGCCAGGGCATGCACACTCCCGGCTATGCCATCACACAGATGGGCACCCCCAGCAAGGGGCGAGCCCCTGTTGTGCATCCAGATGTGCACGCGCTGATGGCTGTGCGCTCGCCCAGATGTGGTCTCTCCCAGACGTCTCTGCTCATCCAGATGTGTGCTCGCCCGGCACAACCTCGCCCAGGTGTGTTCCTTCACTCAGATATGCACCCACCTGTGCCCACCCACCATCCCCGTGCTTACCCAGATGTGTGCACTCCTTTTCTGTACCCTCATCCAGCTGTGCACTTGCTCAGCTTCTCCCCTCCCTGCCCGGGACCCTCGTCAGGGTGCAGGATGCCCTCCTTCCCAGGGCACGGCGGCCGCCGCCTGTTGCAGCAGCTGGGGTGTGACCCCCGCGGGCGGCGCGATCCTCGCAGCGTTCCTCAGCCCGTTCTTAATTGGCTTCCCCCTCGTCGTGACGGAAGGAGGCATTAATTAACGCTGTTGCTCACCAGGTGCTACGGCAGCGCCCGTGTCGCAGGGAAGGGCCTCCCGGCATCACAGAACCTGCTGTGGCCGGTGGTAGGGCCGGAGGGTCCTTCCTCTGCCGCGGGGGCACCTCTCTCTGCCCCGTCACTTTGGTGTTTGGGCAGCAAAACGGCTTCCCTCCTTTGACTTTGTTTCTGGGACGGGCTTTGCCCGCCTGGCGCCGCTGCCTTGGTGCTGCCGGGCTCTGGAGCCGGCAGTGCCCGGCTCTGCCTGCCCGAGGGCAGCTCTGTGTGGTGCCCTGCCTACATCGGTCCTGCCGGCCAGAGCCAGCCCTGCCCAGACTCACCCTCTTCCTCCTCCAACTCCTCCTCCTCCTCCACAGTTCGATGCCGAGTTTCGCCGCTTTGCCATGAAGCGCTCCGGCACCGGCAGCTTCCAGGACTTCTACCGGCTGCTGCAGACGGTGCACCAGATCCCCCGGGTGGACGTGCTCCTGGGCTACACGGACATCCACGGCGACCTCCTGCCCATCAACAATGACGACAACTACCACAAAGCCCTTTCCTCTGCCAACCCCCTCCTCAGGGTCATCATCCAGAAGAAGGGTAAGCGGGATGCAGAGAAGGGCACCGGATCCATCCTCCCCATCAAGAGAGATGAGCCACATCCCATGGTACCGCTGGTTCCACCTTTGGGCTGTGCCACGAGGGGGTACATGGCTGGTCATATGCCCTCCACCCACTGCTTTGGTGGATGGATTTGTAGATGGTGGCACTGGGAGGCTCTCAGAGCCCTGGTGGGGCTGTGGCACCCACACAGGCTCTCCCTGGCAGCCCAGGGGCACCTTTTCCAGCCCAGCCTCATGTGACCTGGTGGGCAAAGGCAGATCCTTGCAATTCAGCCCTTTGAAGTCATGTTTTCCAGCCAAGCTTGCGTGGGCTCCCGGAAGACATCCACGTTATTCCTGTGAGCACTGTTCTGGGAGCCCCATCCAGCTCCCCTGCCCTTAGGGGGCAACAGGCATCATTTTGGCAGAGCTCTCAGGGTGCCAGGTGCCGCTGAACTTTCCATGTTTCTCAATTTTTTATCTGTCGCTCTTCAGGCAACAGTGTCAGGAAGAGACTTGGTGCCTCCCTGGCAGTCCAGGGGCCTGCCCTGACCTTAGTGGCATATTCCCAGAGAACCACTTCCTTGCACAGGTGCACAAAATTGCCTCGATAGCAGAGTCCTGGCAAGGATGAAAGCCTCCCGGTGAGAAACACTCTGGGTACTTCTCTTTACAGGGGGAAGGAGTCCATCCCCTTCCACTCTGTTCAGTAGCAGCAAGATTTTCTCTTTAGTAGTATCATCAGTCAGCACAGAGATAGAATCTGACCCAGAGCCCCAGTTTTCCCAGCACAGCATCCAGAGCAACTCTGTGTTTCCAGCTCATCTTAGTGGTACCAAGTCTCTGGGCACAGGGTAAATGCTGGTGGCCAGCCTTGGCTGCTGTGCCAGTTTTCCTGGACTTTTGCATCAGGGTAGTGCAGGATACCCTGGGTGTGCATTTCCTCTGTGTCCACACGGTGTGAGGGCTGGTGGTGGTTATCCAGGTTGTTGGAGCCTGTGGTGTGTTCAGGGGCTGTCACTGCCAGCACTAAACCATCCCCTGTTCCAGGACCAATGCTTGGATCCAGGCTGTGGCACAGAGAGCCAGTGCATGGGTGGGTGTGCCAGGCCTGCTGTGGGAGCACTGCTCCTGCTCCCAGAGCCACCTTGTCTGCGAGGGCCCGTGGCTGCCCGTGCCAAGATGGCACAGTGTGGAGAGCAGGAGCCACAGCCCTGGCACTGTGGGCAGTGCAATAAGGAGGATGAGGAGGCAGCACCAGCACCTGGCTGTGCCCACAGGAAAGGGGCTGAGAGGTCAGCAGCAGCACGGGGAGGTGTGCAGAGAGGACAGGAGCAAGCCCTGGGTGAGTCACAGCTGATTTAAAATGGATCCAGGTCATCCCAAGGCTGGGCTGTGGTGGAACCGGTCTGGGTCGCTGAGGAATGTGGCTGCAGAGCCTCTCACAGCAGCAGGCATGGGGAGCTGTGAACAGGTGTGTACATAGGTGTGCACCCATCAGTGGGCTCCACAGCAGCCAGTCTTGCTGCAGGGGGGGAAAAAAAGCAAAGGCTGCAGCTGGGTTCCCCTCTGTGCCATCACCCCCTTGGGTGAAGCCATCTCTGCAGGGCAGCCCGGCTGGGATAGTGGCACTGGCCCTCCAAGGCTCATGGGAAGGGCAGAGGAAAGCCTGGGACATTGCCATGGCAACCAGGAGGCTCAACCTTGGAGTGCTGGACCTGCTTGGCCCAGCCATGCTGTGCCCCTTGGAGAGGAGCTGTGTGCTGAAATAGCTGTGGGAAAGCCTCCGCCGCCCTTCCCCGAGCTAAAAATACGCCAGGCTGTGTGTGCAGGAAGATATTTATAAGCCAGGAGCCCTGGCAGGCTGGCTTGGCATGGGAGAGATCCCATGTCCCCTGGGCTTGGGGAACAGGCTTGGGGACACCCCCAGCACTCCTGCAGCTGGTGCAGGGTCTGAGTGCTGGTGGGGGGCACTGCGGGGAGTGTGTTGACCATGCATCACCCAGATCTGGGGTCCCCCATGGAAAAGGATGAGGAGAAACCAGATAGGAACCAGGGGATGCTCCCACATCAGTTGCTGGATGGGGCCGAGGAGACTGTGTTGGAGCTGGACCCCACAGAACAGCCTCAGGGCAGGGTCCAGGAGGAGGGAGTCAAACCCTGTGTGAAGGTGCCTCATGGCAGAATAAGACATGCTAACACAAATTGCAGGCTGAGACCTTCAATGGCCCTGAGAATGGTGCAGCACTGGAACGGATCTCCAGGAGCTGGGAAGCCTCTGACCTTGGGGATGTCAGGGTTCTGCAGGACACAGTGGTGTCCATTCCCAGCCCATGCCAGCAATAGCCCAGTTCTAGGGGCCATGGGACTCCCATGCTGTCTCCTGGGGCTAGACACACACCATCAGGGAGTTGGCTGCCACTGCAGCACCCCTCGTGTGGGGGGTCCCCTCTCCCCAACCCCAAACTGGGGCACAGCTGTGGCTCCAAGGCCATCAGGGCTGGCAGCTCTAGTGTTAAACTGCAGAGTTTGGCTTAAAGTGTGATTAAGGCTGAATCACTGCCTCTATCCCACTAATCCTGGCCTGTGTATGATGGGTAATCCCAGGAGATGGGCCCCAGCAGAGACAGGCTGCAGGGAAAGCCAGGGTGATGCTCTGGGGAAGAAAAGCCAGCGAAACCTGTGAGCAGGGCCCTTCTCCTGCTGCCTCCCCCAGCACCTGGGGCCAAGGGCACACAGGGATGTCCCCGGGCGGCTGCGGTGCCTGACCCGTGTCCTCCCTTGCTCCCCACAGCAGAGTCTGACGCCAGCGTCTTCGCCTCCAACTCCTTGCAGCGGAAGAAGAAGGGGCTGCTGCGCCCCGCGCACTACCGGGCCAAGCCTCACCTCCTCATCGGGATGCCCCAGGACTTCCGCCAGATCTCCTCCATCATCGACGTGGACATCCTGCCCGAGACCCACCGCCGCGTGCGGCTCCACAAGCACGGCTCCGACAAGCCGCTGGGGTTCTACATCCGCGACGGTGTCAGCGTGCGCGTGGCCCCGCAGGGCGTCGAGAAGGTGCCCGGAATCTTCATCTCCCGCCTGGTGAAGGGAGGCTTGGCCGAGAGCACGGGGCTGCTGGCGGTGAGCGACGAGATCCTGGAGGTGAACGGCATCGATGTAGCCGGCAAGTCCCTGGACCAAGTGACGGACATGATGGTGGCCAACAGCCACAACCTCATCATCACTGTCAAGCCGGCCAACCAGCGCAACAACGTCATCCGCAGCAGCAAGGCCTCGGGCAGCTCCGGCATGTCCACGGACAGCACGCCCAGCCAGCAGACCCCCAGCCCGGCCTCACAGTACCTGAGCAACTACAGCACGGCCGAGAGCGACGAGGAGGGCGACCTGGTCATCGAGAGCGACAGCGCGTCCCACTACATCCCCGGGGGCTGCCCCAACGGGGGCCCCGCGGACGGACCCCTCCAGCGGAGCCTGTCCCCGCACAGCTCGCGGGGCTCCCTGCAGTCCCTGGGCAGCCACGATGGCAGCCCTGGCCGGGGCAGCGGGCGGGAGGATGGCACCCTCCTCACCCTATAGCCGTGGGGTCCCGTGCCACTCTGCAGCCGGCTGGGTTTCCACTTACCCGGACTGGATGTGGACACCAGGGTGATGACACGGCCAGTGGGCAGGGGTGGACTGGGGCTGCCCTCTCCCCTCTCCCACCACCCGCAATCCCAGGAGCTCTCCTGCGGTGCCTGCTCATGCTGGGCACTGCCCCTCCAAGCCCCTTTGCCTCCCCTTCCAGGCAAGTGGGGATTTTTAACTGTTTTCTCAAAATATGCATCATCAATTAATATATTACAATGGACAGTAAAACCTTTTCTAGAAAGAACCGCACTTGTCCCTGGTTCATGTCACTGCAGGGAGGAGGGGGATGGCGAGGGGACCCAGCCCTGTGCACGTGGCAGTGCCTGGGAGCAGTGGCCTTGACCTTGGCACACGTTGTGTCTTTGCTGCTGTGCTGGGTGACCCTAGCAAGGCCCATCACGGGGAAGGGGGGTTTGGAGGGGTGCTGGAGCACATAACTCCCTCTAAACATCCCTGTCCCACAGCACATGTCCAGGCTGCTTTGGGAAGCCACCTGGCATGATGGCCTGATACAAGGAGCCTTGCCTGGCTCTCCATTCATACCTTGTCTGCACCGTGGTGTCCTCACTAATGCAGGGGACATCCAGGTGCCATCTGCTGCCACACACCTGGCCTGGCAGCAGTGCCCTGGCTGCCACTCAGCCCTGAAAACGCTGCTGGGGGTGGCACAGCTCAACCCTCCTCCTCCAGCCCCAAGCTCAGGGTAGAAAGGCCATACCTGCCCCTCCTGGGGCTCCCAGCACTCTCTGTCCCTCTCCATCACCAAAGGGCCAAGGTGATGGAGGGACAGAGCAACACTCCAGCAAGGTGGTGCTGCTGGGACCAGTTGGACCCACAGTGGTGACCAGCTTCTCCTCCTGTCTGGGCTGGGAACACGCCTGCCCAAATTATGGTTGGCCATCCCCGTAGTCCTTCACCCCTTCTCACCACAGCTTCTGCAGCATCAACGTTCAGTACTGACAGCTTTAGCCCAACCTGACAAGGCCACCTGCCATGTTTGCCAGTGAAGTGGCACAGGCCTGGCAGGGAGGGTGCGTCCGAGGGCAGTGCTTTCCAGCACATTTGTCCCAGCAGAACATAGATGCTCAGGGATCAAGACCCTTCATGGCACAAAAGCTCTCTCAGATTAAACCTCATGGGAAGTGTGTGCAGATGGTGCCAGGTGCCCTGGCCTGGTCCCCATGGGGCGATGCTGAATGCACATCCAAGGTACAAGTGCACACCCCAGCCAGCAGCAGAGCTGGTCACCTCTGCAGGAAAGGGAGAGGCTGTCTCCTGTTGCCTTTGCTGATCCCCAAGATTCAAACCCCACACAACGCCCTGTGCTGCTGTAGCCAAAATTTCACCAGCAGCCACAGAGGAACAGCCAGGTTGGATCGGCACCGAGGGTCTGGCTGCGTCAGCTCTCCCATCTGTTTTGCCAAGGGCTCTACAAACACAGGGACCTCTCACTGTCCTGCTGCCAAGGGCACATGGTGGGACTGGGTGAAGAGGAGGACTTGCAGTTCCCAGGGACTGAAAAGCCAGTGCCAACTCTCCACTCAGAGCCCCAGCCCAGCCGGGACAGGCAGGGAGAGCAGTGAGGGCTGAGGACACCCACGGCACACAGCTGGGGCCCAGACAGACCTGAGAGCAGATATGACAGCAGGGCTGGTTTGCTCAGGCTTGTTTTGCGCAGGGAGGTGCCCAGGGGCTGTGCCCAGGGCCCCCAGTCACTCTCATCGAGCCGGCTCAGCCTGGCTGTGGCGTTTGCCCTGAGACAGCCCCAGGGCTGTGCGGGATTTTCTGGTTCGCATCTCCCCTCCTCCAGCCCTTGAGTGCCAAAAGTTTCCCAGTCCCTTGGCAGCAGCATCAGCCTGGCCCTGACATCCCAGGGCACCAAAGAGTGCTGGCAGGGCTGGAATGCTCCATAACATCCCCACCCCACAAAATCCTGCCCAGGACACAGCAACCCTTCTAAAAAGGGAGCAGCCTGGGGGATCCATGTGCAGTATCCCCACCCTGCATAACAAAAGAGATGAGGCAACACCACAAACTGCAACGAGGGAAAGTTTGATGGGACTTTAGGGGTAAAAGGGTGTGCCACCTGAGGGTGGCACTGTCTGGGGACAGAGCCTCAGCAAGTTGGTGGTGTCAACTCCATCTTTGGAAATTCTAATTCAGCTGAGCACGCCTCCAAGCTGTGGCACTGCCCTTCCGCAGAGCGAGAGATACACCAAGCCCTCCAGTGACCCCTTCGAGCTTAAATTTTCCATTGCTTCATGCAGCAGGATCCCTGAAAAGGTCTGCACGGGTCCCTGTTGTCATCTGAAGGTAAGGAGGCAGTGAGCTCACCTCTGCAATGGCATCTGCCCAGGGCCGTCCTGCCAGCCTGCGGATGCAGATGCAG
The DNA here is from genome assembly GCA_013399895.1 of Serilophus lunatus. Taxonomy (NCBI): domain Eukaryota; kingdom Metazoa; phylum Chordata; class Aves; order Passeriformes; family Eurylaimidae; genus Serilophus; species Serilophus lunatus. The sequence goes on along the minus strand of VXBA01000502.1, from coordinate 115,249 downwards.
CAGGACTTGGCACATTTCCCACCCCATGTCCACCCCTATGTCCCAGCACCCAGCCTGTGAAACCCTCAGCCCCTGCACTGTGCCACTGCTGATGGTTTCTGCTGCACACCACCACTCCTCAGGCCCTGGGGGGCCTACTGGGAGCTGCACAAACACCCAGAGATAGAAATTATGATTTATTAGATTGTCTCCTGCCCCACAGACAACAAAGGCTTCCCTAGACATCCCACCAGATCCCCCTGCCAGCTCAGTCCTTCCCTTGGCAGAAAGCACTGAAGCTCTGCACTTCTTCCTTGTCGCCAAGCTGCTGAGCCAGCAGGTGCTCAGGATGAGCCATGACCACGGTTCAGCTCAGGAGAAAGAGGGTGACAAACACCACAGGCAGCAGCACAGACCTCCTCCCAGTATCTAGAAGTGGGAAAAAATGGGAGGTGATGCCATGAATCCAGAGCACAGATGTGATCTGTAAGAAGTCATGCAGCACAGAGACAACTGTCCTCCAGACCACTGAGCAGGGAATATATTAAGGCATCTCTCTCCCCTTTCTATGGACAAGACAAACCACTGGAAGGTGAGCAAGAGGTGCTGGCTGCATGCTGGACACTGTAGCAGCACCTGCATGGGCCCAGAGTCTGAAACATTCCTTCCTCTCCTTCCTTCCCAAAGTGATGTCCATTCCTGCCCAGCAATGAAGGATGTTCATGCAGAGCAGCACAGCACATCTGGCCCCAATGGCTCAGGAATCCAGTTTGATGAAGACCTTGGGCCTTGAGAAAATTTTGATGGCCTCTTCTATCTGGGAGAGCTTCCTCTCCAGCTCTACCCGCCTATTCTGCATCCTGAGGGAGTCTCCACGCATGGGCAGCAGAATCAGGTCCTTTATCAGCTGCTCCTGGCCTGTAGAAAGAGAAAAAATACAAGTTGTATAAGTTGAAGAGCAATTAAATCCATCCTTCTCCTAATGCTACAACCCCATCCCCAGCCATGAAAATGATGGCAGCGCTGGAACAAGGACCTACCATCCTATTCAAAGCTCAGCTGGATTTGGACCTCAGGGAGCTGCTCCAGCTTTGAAGAACCAAGGATTGGCCCAGAGACCTCTGAAAGTCCATTCCAACCAAAATCTTTCTAAAACTTTAGGAGCAATAGTAACCCTAACATCAGGTTAACAAGCCTGCTCCAAAGAGCCAGTCCTGTTACCTCCAGGTCCCACCAACCTGCCGGAGATTGGTTGCTCTTTCCACACACAGAGCTCACATCCTGCCTACATATACCTTATTCCAGGCGACTCTTCGAGTGGCAGGAATCTCTGCCCCAGAACTCTCTTCTCCCTTATCCTGGCTAGGATTGCCTATTTTTCTGAGCTGGAATCCTCATGTTTTTCCCTCTTACTCTGCTTCAGATTGCTGAGGGTCTCCAGCCTCTGGTCCTCTGGCATCATGGTATGCCCTGGTGGTGTGTCAGGATCTGGCAGGTTCCGCAGCTGCTCCTCCATCTGTTTGCGCCACAGCTCCTTCCTCTCCAGCAGGCTGCAAGGCAAAGGAGAGCAGGTGTTGGCACATCTGGAAGGAGGGGTAGCCCAGGGATGCAGGCAGATGCCAGGAAACATGCCCTTCAAACCCTGCTAGACTCCATGTCACTGCCTGGGGACCAAAGGGTCACACCTTCACTGTGGAGGATTCACTCGGGTTTTAGCCCACATGTGTGGATTAGCAAACATGCTCCAAATGCTCCAAAGGGCTGCTGGAAGAGATGCACTCAGGCCAACACATGATCCTTTTTCTGGCTCGCTGAGTCCTTGCAAAACCATCTGTTGGCCAGTGGCAGAATGAAGCTGGATAGAGCAGCTCACGGCCAGGGATGCTGGCAGGGAACAGCACAGCCAAAAGACCGAAACCACCAACAGTCCCAGGACTGGGTCACTCACAAACTGTTTTCCATGCAGAACCCAAAATGTACAGCACTAGTTGGATGTCCCCCAGACTCCAGGTCCGAAGCAGAGTGGACACTGGTGAGGCAGAGTGAGCTCTCTGCCTCTCCAAAACCAGACCTTTTAATGCTGAAGATAAATCATGTAGAGCAAGCCTCACGAAGGGGCAGGAACACATTCCTCAAAGCACACAGAGCATTCCCAAGTCAGCATCATTATACAATGGCAAGCGAGGAAAGAGGAGAAAAAACTCCTTCTGAGCCCAGTCACACTGGCCACGTGATGCTCATTAAGCCAGGAAAGCAGGAAGGACAGTGTTTATTCCCCAGGCCACAGTAAATGACACTACTGAAGGTGGCAAGTGCACCTCTGTCTCTAGCCCCTCCCTCTCTATGCAGAAGCTGGGGGATGCATGAAGGCTGTTACAATCCCGTGGAGCAGAGGGGGGCATACATACTACTGGGGCACGTGGCCCTTTTGCTTGGTGTTGTATTCCTCCTGCTCCCGGTGCTTCTGTTCCAGCACCTCAGCCAGTGCCTGCAGGGACTGGGAGCGCCGCAGAGGGGCCCGCTTGGCATTGCAGGCATTGTGCTTGATGAAGTCAATGCTCCTGCCCTCCACCTGGTTCTGGAAGAAGAGAGAGCGAGGGATCAAAGGCCAGCTGGGCACATGAACACAACCCAGAAACCACTGGGATGCATCAGTGCCAGAAATCCCCAGGATGGATGCAGTCAGTGTGCTGCTCACCTTGGTTTCAGCACCCTGTGCCTCTGGAGCCTCTGTGTCCACTTTTGCTTTGGCTCTGAGAGGCCCTGGGGAGAGCAATCTGCAGGGCTTGATCCCAGAGCCACAGCGAGAATATGCTCTCAGGAATTTTGCAGCCTCGGGGTTTGGAGGTGGGGAGCTCTCCTGGGAAAGGCAAGAAAAGATCCACTAGTAGAGAGAGGCTGGAGAAAATAAAAACCTTCCCAATCAAGCTCGGGTAGTCAACCTCAGTCAAGCTCAGTCACAGGCACGAAAGAACACCAGAACACCCAATGGATCCCTGCTGGAGTGAGGGACAAGCTAAATCCACGGACATTCCCCACTAACAGTGATAACAGCTCCTCAAAAACCAGCAATCTTGCTGTGAAGGGCAAATGGCAGCATGGGTAAGTGTGCTGAAAGGCAGGAGACACAAGGGAGAGACACATCGCCACTGCTGGCAACATTAGAGACCTTGAGCTCCCAGAAGTCTCCTCACCTCCACGGATGCAGAGGTGGGCTGACCTGCCACAGGCAGCTTTAATGAAGTGGCACAGGTAGGCATGAAGCTGACTGCTGAGCTGCTGTTCTCAGGTGCTGCTCTGCTCAGCACTTCAAATCTGTGGTTATATCACTCTACAAGAAAAAAGGAGTGGAGAGTGAAGGAATCTGTTGGAATTGCATCTGAGGGGCATCTTCAAAGGCTGTGGTTAGGACTGGCACAAGGTGACAGTACTTGATATCTAGCAGGCAGTCTGGGATTATCTTGTGATAAATGCAACTAGAGCAGTGCTCTGCTCTTGGAAGTGATGGGATCTGCACAGGCCAGTCCCCAGATCTTTGCAGGTACTCAAGGTCTCAGCTGAGCTGCAGCTCTTCAGGGCAGACTCCTTCTTGCCTGGCCCTTCAGCTGAGCAGAGCTGCAGACTGACAGTGGAATCAGGTAATACATTGGTGGTTCTGGTGTAAGAAGCAGGATATGTGATGCCCCCAGCACTGTCCAGACTGATCATGCTCCGAAGGTGATCAGTCTTGTTTCAGTAGGAGCCAGAAGACCTGGATCTCTCCAGTAACTTGATGAGAAGTGCCTTTACCTAGCACAGTTGGCTTGAAGTTGAGTAAGTCTGCAATTTTACGAGTGTGCTAACAGAGCACAGCATGCCCCATCTCCCTCCACTGCAGCACTGGGACTGCCAGAGCCCTTTCCAAGGCAGCTGCTACAGTCAACAGCCTCAGGGACAGAAGAGAGAAAAGAAACTCTGCATTAGGCACCAAGGTCTAATAGAATCAACTTTAACTCTGAGGAGCAGCAGCACAGAAGATGGAGATCCTTCAAAGGGAACACCTCAGCTCCAGGAGAACCACAGCAACAAAGTGATGTGAGTCAGTGCCAGGGCCGCTAGCAGTTGGTTCCTCTCTGGAGGAATCCACAGAGCACAAGTAACACACCACGCAGAAACTGCCTGCACAGAGACCACCCCCTTTCCCAAAACAAAGGAAGAAATTATCTAAACCTTCCTTGGATTTGTCAAACGAGCGTAGGCCTGAAGCACATGTGGGTTTGCTCCCACGTGCGGAAGGGTCATGGCCAAGAGAGAGGTTGGTGGCTCACCAGGAAGAAGGGACTGAGCATTTGGAACTGCTGGCTTGGGAATCATCTTGCCAATTTTTGCAGTTGTTATCAATACATATCATTTTCATGTCAAACGTTGGCCACAGATGAAAGGGAAGCGATGCAGAGATAAGGAGGAATCTCTGAAGATTCCAACTCAGCAAGGCAATACTCCCAAACACCAGGTACCCACCACAGGAGAAAAAATTATCCAGAAAAAAACCCAGAAAGCCAAAAGTAAAGCAAAACCTTCACAAAGCCAGACCCCTGCTCACTCCAGCAGCCAAGAAAGCCTGAGAAAACCAGGCACAGCCCCACATTCCTTCTCCCACGAGCATGTGCATAGAGGACTGGAGGTGTGTGTATCCTTACAGTATGTGCTGGTCTATGTGGCCTCCACCTTGACTGCCTGAAGATGTCTTTGTGCCCCCATGAGCAGTGGTTGGTTATTCACCAGGACAATCATTTGGAGAAGAATTTGGACATACACTGCCCACTGTGTATCCACAGGGAGACAAGAGTTGGACTGAGGCTTGATGCAGCCTGCAGACCCACCTCTGAGGACCACAATCCATGGGGGCAAGATGCCACAGCCTTTTGGCACAAACCCCAGAGAAGTGCTGCCCCAAACACAGGGAAGCTGAAAAGCCAGCTGGGACCAACCCCAGGCAGGGAATACAGCTGCCAGAAGGAACCATCTGGAACCCACCACACAGGTGTGATGAGATTTCCCTGTTCTCTGCCTCCCCTGCATGGGAGGCTCCTTGGTCAGAGATGATGGGCATTATCGCAGTGCTCACTCTCTGGACTCAAACCACACACTCTCACTCAGCCCTACTGCCACTGCTGTGCTTCAGCACTGAGATGCCCCCAGATCCTGTACGTTCTGGGACTCCCTGGGCTCCATCATCCCTCTGTCCCTCATGGCTGAACCATATCCCAGGGAGAGTTCAAGAGCTCCATAGGTACCAACCTGCAGTTTGGCCTTCACCTTTGACTCCACGTTTTCATATTTCTGGGATTTCCACAGAGCTTTCACAGGCTTAGGCTGGCTGTGCTCTTGGGCTCGCTCCTTCTCCTTGCACCTCTTCTGAATCTCCTTTATCCGCCTCACATTTTCCTTCTCATAATCCTTGGATTCTTTCCCTGCACAGCAAGGGGAGACACACCTTCACCCCTCAGACATTGCCAAGGGTTGCAGGCTCTTGGAGAACTTGGCACCAGCACTGCCAGCACATGAAGGAAATCAAATGACACCCAGGGCTCAGCCTTATTTCCTTCCTGGATCTCTGAATGTACTCCAGGTGACATCCCTGGAGAAGAGAACACCTTTTGCAAAGATGTTCTCAGTATCCAACACAGAGACACTCTTCCCAAATCCTGTCTGGCTTCACCAACAAGGAACTTTCCATGTTAAACATCCTCTGTACACTAAGGTTTCATTTGTAAGTTTGACTAAAGTGCCTCTTCCCATTCTAGACCTGGTCCAGACTGGAGCCAGGGATGCTGTAACATCACCTGCTCTAGCACATGACACCACTGCCAGCCCAAACACTGGGGATGGGGCGACTGGCCCTGTAAAGCTCAAGCTCTCTTAAGGCAGCAGATCCAAAGAACCCACCCAAGTCCCTGATGCTTCATCCCTGGCCCAAAAGGCAGCTCAGGCCAGCAGTGACTCAGCTCTACTTACTCTTGACTGGCAGCCCCCCACCGAGGGAGATCCCTTCGAGCTGCAGTAAGAGGCCAAGAGTGCCCTTCTGTCCCTTCTCCAGGAAGTCCTTTCCACCGGGACGAATGCGAGGGGCTGACTGAACCTGGTGGGCACTGCCCAAAGCAGGGTATGGGTTGGGAACTGGATCCAGGAGGCCAGAGGTAAAATACAGCTTCTGGGCATTTCCTTCCAGCCTCCCTTGAGCTATAGAGAAAGAAAAAGGAGAATTCTATCAGGAAATGATCTTACCTTACAGTTTTCTTCACCCACAGCCTACCAACAATGCTGAAGATCCCCTCTGCACCTCTGCCTTATGCTTTCCCATTTTTCAACCAGCTGTACAGATCCCCTTTAGGATCACCATGTGTGAGGCAGCAGAAGTACCTGCACCAACATAAGTGGAGACTGTTGAGGACATCAAAGAATAAGGATATCAAACAGGTATGCTGTGTCATGACAAAGCACAAACCCACACATCTGTAACAAGCATCGAGGACTCACCTGAGAAGGGGCGTTTGTAATATTCTGGAAAGAGGGTTGGGTCTGGAGGAATGGGTCCCGAAATCCTGGATGGCCCTTCACACATCCTGCCACACGTTGCTCTGCCCTCGCACAGAAACCAACAGCCACTGAAACCAGAAATGAACAGGGCTCACTGAGCCACTGAAAAGCTATGTTTAATATAAATATATAAATATATATATATATATATGTATAGGAGAACTTCTGACCTTTGTTAGAGAGCTCACCCCCAGCTACAGAAATATCCTGCAGGAAACCACCCTGAATTGGATGCCAGGCAGGTGAACCAAGCAGCACTGTCCCTGCTGAAGGTTTAATCAGCATTTTTACCTGTGCTGAACCTAAAATGTCCATGGTTGCTGCAATATGGGTACCTTCAAAGCAGAAAATCCTTTCTGGCTTTGTTCTCCCATATGGAAACATTTAATGCAGACACACAAGGAGCCGAGCTGCTGTCATTGTACTCTGTATAAATATATAAATGAAAACACAAGGTATTATTTGACAGGTTTTACGCTGAGATTTGAATTATCTTGCACCTTGGGCTCCCTCTAAATACCACCCGTGGTTCAAACACAACCAGCTCAGAGCAAGCTGAAGTCTCTACCCCACATGGCTGTATCCTCCCTGAGAATGCACAACCCCTGAGCAGGCTAGGGCTGACCCTCAAAAAGACCCAAGACAAAACACTTCAGGATCATGCAGGGGCAGACAGTGGATTTATGGAGAAGAGCCCAGCTGGTTTCTCATGTCTTGAGGAGAACAGAGTTACCTGCTTAGGAAAACATCTTTCTAATTGCTAAAGTCCTTTCCAGTGCAGAACAGATCTGCAAGTCCCTGCCCTAGGCCACACTGATCCCTGTTGCTTTTCCCCTCCCCGTAATAGGAGGAGCCAAGACCCTTCCATCAGGAGGGGACAGGAGCAGCCAGCATCAATTTCCCTGCACTGCTCAGCAAGATCTCCTGGATGGCACTTTTATGCCTACAAGAAACCTGAGGGACTTGCTCCCTGCTCAGACCAGGAGGATGCAGGATGCCACACAGCAGGCACAGACTGCTCGTGAGATCTCAGCAGATGCCACAGGAGCCTCGCTGCCTCAGCAGTCACCCCATGAATTTGACAGGCGCCAGGGCAGCTTGGCTGGAGCCACTGCTGTAAGAGCTGGGGCTACAACCTGCATGCCCTGACTCCTGAGGCAGTCATTTAAAGATTCCTGAGACAACTCTATGGGAAGAACCCCTTCCAGGATCCTCGGCATGCCAGCACTGACAGGACACAACATCTGCAGTTTAATTTATAAACCAATAAACCATCAGTACGAGGCTGAGTGACTCTGAGTCATAGCAACTAATGCACTGCAGTCTTCCTTGCTAAATCACCCCTGTTGACATGAGACCCATTAGCAAAATGCTGTTATTCATCTCCTGGACACGGCAACAGAGGCATTGTAAGCAATGCTGACTACTGCACGCCAGCATTGCATGTGCTGTCTGTACCCAGCTGCTCTGGAAAAGCTATTTCTGAAAAGCAGGCACAGACTCTTAGCCAGAGATAAAAGGATGCTGGCTTGGTATTATTTAATCTCCTTGATAATGGATCAAACTAAGCCAGAACAGGCTCTCTTGTTCTAGAACTAAAAAAATAAAAAAAGCTTTCACCCTGAGATCACTTCAGAGCAGCTACTGGCCTTGAAATGCACATCTGATCTTGATCTGAACTCGTGTTCCAACCCAGTAATTTACACACAAAATGACAGGCTGAAATCAAGACCTGTAAAAGAGCAGACAATTATTGTGGGGGCTGAAGGAGGAAAGGCAAGTTGATGGGAGGCGGGGGATGGAAGGCTCATTTTATACCTTCACATCCCAGCTGCACCCTGCCCTGCTGCAGGGAATTTGCAAATGACACCCACTCCCTGATTTGCAAGTCACATCACCTCTGGATTGGGATCTTGCAAGATCAGACACCCTCATTACAACAGTAAGCATCTTGCCTATCTAGGTACCTACAGCAAATGCCCCTACCTGGGACACCAGCCCCAGGCACCAGTCTCTCAGCCCTGGGAAGCAGCTGCCAAGCTTCAGTTACCAACCACTGGTACACACTTCCCAAGCTGCTGCTCTGCTCCTGCAGCCATGGGCCTGCTTGGGGGACACGAGTGAGGGAACCTCATGGTCACTGCAGCCAAGAGGGGATGGATGTGTGCACCTCCTCTGCTGCCATTCCTACCTGGTTGGTCTCTTGGGGCAGCTCTGCAGCACAAAAGTCCTGTGGAGAGCCAATTCCACTCATTAACCCTTCACCAAATGAGTCACTTCTTCCATTGGGTTTGCTCTCTACCCATGTAACCTTCTGTCCAAAAGAAGCCTGGCTTTTACCTCCACAAGGGGATCAGAAAAGCACTGGAGCAAGCAGCAGGGAAGCAGCAGGAGCTGGTGCTTATGAACACAGAGAAGAGGGAAGAGGGAACAAGGTCAGCCCTCCTGGGCAGAGACCCACCTGCTGTCTGCAGCCAGGAAAGCATCTTCTCTATCCCCAGGTTAGAAACCTAAACATCAACTACACAGTACCTGCTGCCACCACTTAGTGCATTCACAGGCTGTGAGATACAGACACTCTGCAAACCAGGCAGGTTAAGTCCAGGTAAAAAGGTATGTGTGTGCAACTCCTCTGTTCTCACCCCTGCCAGCCTGTCAGGCTGCCACAGGGATGCCCCTGTCTCATTCCCTGCCCTGACAGCTACAGGAGGCACAGGGTGACCAGAGTGACCCAATAACTTTAGCATTGCTCAGTCACCCTGGCCCAGCCTGGAGAGCTGCTCACTTCCCCACCAGGGCCATCGTTTAATGCTGGCCTAGGAGTCAAGCAAGGCAGGCCACAGCCCTTTCTCTCCCAGAGTGTCCTTGTCAGTTTAATAACCATTAACCTGACTCTTTGTGTCCTTACCACAGCTGACTGAGTGGTAAAAATGCTACTTATTCCCTTGGTTAACTGAGACCTTTTAGAGCCTGTAAGAACCACAGCTTCCTTTTGTTGCTTGTTTTTGGCATCAAAGTAAACTACAAAACATGGAAACACACAAGGCTTGGGCAGATGTGTTTCACACTCTTGAACCCACTGACTTCACATTCCCTCTTCTTCACAGACACCATTTTCACTGTTCCTGGGTCCCTGGCCAGGAAGCTGCTACCACCCACAGAGCTGACACCAGCCCAGCTTCTTGCCTTCATGAGCCAATCTCTGCAAAAAGCATGGGAAAAACCATCCCACGGCTGTGATAAGCTGTGATAAGCAGTGCAAGTCATCTGCAGAAAATCAAAGGGCTAATCTCTGCAGCTGGTCTTGCATGTTTGATTCCTTCCTCAGTTTTAGCTGAAATGGAAAGTCGCATCAGGATAACTTCCATGCCTGAGGGCTGCACCAAAACAGGGGAGCACCTGGATCTGTAACTGCTTCTCCTGCAGAATCAGGGGTCAGGAAATGAGGTCAACATGCTGTGAACCAACTCAGTGGTGTCAGTCCCTGCCTAAGCCTTCCCCTTGCTGACTGAAACGGGAGAGATTAATATTCTCCTTTTAATACTACTTCCCGTGCAGGTTCCCCTATGTCTCACCAGCATTTCCTCACGTGCCAGTCTCAAAGACCCGTTTTCCCTTTGTCTGAAGACAGAGGGGCAGGTGCTGGCGCTTGCCCGTGGGCCGTGTTTCCCGGGAGCTGGGTACCCGCAGCAGCCCCGCAGGCACACCGCCAGCCCGGACACACTGCCCGGGGATCGGCCGCGCGTCCTGCGGCGGCTGCAGCGGGGGGTGAACGAGGGCCGTGCTCAGCAGTGGAGCTGCAGCCAAGCCCCGTGTCCGAGGAGCGAGGGCCGAGGCCCCACCTGGACGCGTGGGGTTCCCGTCCCAGGCCAGGACCAGCCCCGCGCGGCGATTCCAGGACCTGGAGCGCAGCAGCGGCTCCGGCGGCGGATCCCGGAGCTTGTGCCGCAGCCCACAGCCCCCTCCAACCCTGCCTGGGGCCCGCCAGGAGAGCCGGGACCCGCTGACACCCCTGGGAAGCCCTCCTGGCTCCTTTCGCCTCCCGTGCACAGGGGGCGGCCGGGGGTCCGCAGCCTCCCCCCG
>VXBA01000502.1:89856-104599 GCA_013399895.1 Serilophus lunatus | reverse complement strand
GGCCCCGCCGCTCCCCGGCAACCGCGGCTTCCGCCGGGATGGGCGGTCCCGGCCCGGAGCGGCCCCGGCCCCGGCCCCGCGGGATGAGCCCCCGCAGCCGCCGCGCAGGGCACCGACCGCCGGGCCGGCCCCGGCCTCGAGGGCACAACATCACCTGCTTTGGACAACCGCGGGGCAATCGGGGCTGCACGGCTGGGATCCGCCGCCTAGCTCTCTGGCTGTGCAGGGTCGGGGGCTGCAGCCAGGGCCACAGAAGCCCCTTTCGCCCCTCCGCACAATCCTGCCGGCGCGTCCCCTGCTCGCCCAGGAGTCTTGGCATCCCGCTTCCTTCTCGAGGATCATGTGGAGATGTTTTGTGCTTCCTTGTTCTCCTGTAGAAGGAGCTGTACTGTAGATTTTTCTGCCCCATACAAACATACCGAGAAAGGCACAAAGGAAGGTTCTCAGCTCACAGCTTCAAAACAGACCCAAAACTCGCATGAAATCAGCCAGAGCTGTCCTATCTGAATGAGAGTGACTTCCAGGTGAGCCCAGGAGACATTATCTCACCCATTATACATAGCACACAGACACCACAAACATTCGATGCTCAGAGCTCTGGCAGAAACACCAGCCCTCTACCCATAAAGGAGAGTTGCCAGAGATGCCCCACCTGCTACAGCTGGTAACAGTGAATAGAATCATAGAAACAATCACAGAACATCCTGAATTGCAAGGGACCCACAAGAATCATAAGTGCAACTCCAGGTCCTGCACATGACATCCCAAGAATCCCCACCATGTGCCCCTTGGAGCACAGTCCAAACACTGCTGGAGCTCTGTCAGGCTTGGAGCTGTGACCGTTTCCTGGGGAGTCTGTTCCAGTGCCCAACCACCCTCTGGGGGAAGAACCTTCCCATAGTATCCAACCTATCATTCACCTTCTTGACCCAGCTCAGAGTAGAGATGAGATTGCAGAGAGCACCGGAGCAGCAATGCTCCTACCCTTTACAAGAGCACATCAGTAGACCTGTTTCTGTCAGTTGGAACATGTGGAAAGTAAATACCCACAGGTAAATACCTGGTTTACACACTGAGCAAAGAAAGCAGTCCCATCAATACTGCAAGGATTGTTTTTCTTACGTGGTGTCTTCCAGCAGCTTCTACAATGAGTCAGGCAGAAAAATAAAGACCCTCTTACTCACAGATGTCAACATGGCGAGTCCAGGGTAAGCAGGAGACTCTGCAAAACCAGCTACTCAACAGCTGTGGTTCGAGGGAAACAGCAAGGAAGTGGGATATAACAGATTTTCTGGAGGGACTTACTTTCCCTTGGTGATAAATGGATGACACTTGCAAGGATAACAGAGCTGTATTGCTGAATATCACACAGCTTTTTCCATACCCAAGTGACCCAGCTGGCAAATAGGGAGGGACTCACCAGGTACTGAGCCCCAGCTGTAAGTCTCCTGTTCACTTTTACTAGAGTGGTTTCACCTTGACCAAATCAAACACGAGCACACAGCTGCATAAAGACTGATCCTCAACAAACACAACTTTTTTATTTCTGTAGAAAACATGATACTTTTCAGGAAGGTCCAGCTTATCAGACAGCAGCGTGCATGTTAATATACATAAATACATAGGGTTACAATTTAGTGGGAAAACATTTTAAAAAAGAAAAAGCTTTCAAGTACACAAAATAAACATAGTAAAATTGGACTATCTTTTCCACATACCTGCCTCAGAGAGAAACGTTTCTCAAAAGGAATGAACTTCCCCCCATCATCTGCCAACAAATCCCTCCACTGGACACAAGCTGCAGGAGGACATGAAGATGGGCAGGATCAGGGGGTTAATGGCCAGTGTTTGAGGTCAAAAGCAGATTTACCCATGGCAGTTCAGTCCCTGTTCTCTCAACTATCACGATGTGTGTAGTGTGAGTTACCCAGCCAGAACATTAAGAGAGCTGCAAGAGGTAGGAAATACCTCCTTCCTTCCACCTTCGGGTCCCAGGAAGGTTAATGCTGTATGACTTCATTACCCATGACACTGTGGCAACCCCAGGACCCTGGGAGGCATTTATTAACAGTCACAGAAATGAGAATGTGGCCCCACAGGCACAGCACCGCTGCTGCCAGGCAGCAAAGACAACTGACAGACACAGAGCTCATGACAAAAAAAGCTGCTAGATGCAGGCAGCCTCTTGAGTAGCAAGAATAACATCTACAGATATGGAAGAACGGCACAACCCATCACAGATTTCCTGAAAATCTTCCTGCCAAGACACCAACAACAGAGAATTATACTATCATTTAAATAAAATACCAGTTTAAATGAATTTGAAAGACATTTGCCATGTGCAGGAAGCCAAAAGGCAGATCCTTACCTTAATCTATAACTTTAATCTATTCCTTCTACTGCAGGAGTTTAGAGACGTGATACATCACTAAACTCTTTTATGAAATTTTACAAACTGAGGATTAAAATGTAAACCAGTCTCTGAGAGAAGAAAAAGGCATCTGAAAAGCAGATATTCCCTGATCTTGCTTTACATGCTCTCATGGTTAAATCAGCAACCTGTGCGACAGCAGAGATCCCACGATTCATTATACCTACTGCAAGTGCAAAGGGCAATTCAAGTTTTCCTATCAGTCTCCAAGACAAAAATTAAATGTTTGCTAAAAACAGAAACATTTAAAACTCTTTAAACAATTTAAATCAGAACAGTTCCTATCAGCACATATTTTACATGTTTAAAAAAAACCAATAAACTCGGGCTATTAAATAAGAATATATATATATATCTTAAAAACAGAGGGGTTTTTTACATTACAGCCAGAAGTGTTAATTGTCCTGTTTTCCAAGGTAGGAACGTTCATAAGTTATTTCTCTGAAGTGCCTCACAGAGGTTTTGGTTGGCATCTGGTTCCTCAGTCATCACCTCCACAGCCTCCCACTCGCCAGACCTACTGGATCTCTTGATGGCCTCCACCACACTCTGCATGTACAGCCCATCTTCAAAGGAGGCTGCCATGGAGACAGGCTTGTGATCCCATGTCCGACGGTCCTCCTGGTCCTGGAAAGACTGCCGCAGGGCCTGCACCATGTACACCATTCCTTTCAGGTAAAGCAGTGGGATGTCTTTAAACCCCTGATCCAAAAGGCCCTTGTTGACAGCCAGGCAGTCTGTAAACAGTAGTTCTTCTTGGAGCGCCGCGTTCTTCTGCCCATACAAGTCTGTCCCACGAGCTACGAGGCGCCCAGCAGACCCAACAACCATCACCTCGTGGGTGAATGACCCGGGCATGTTGAAGTTGAGGGTCACAGTGCAGCAGATCCCCTCGCTCATCAGCATCTGGAAGACGCAGAAGTCGTCGCTGGTGACGTGGCGGATCCCGTTTATGGCCGTGTTCTGCTTCACAAAAGTCTTGAGCAAGCCGTGGACCTTCTCTGCCCTCCTGCTGATGAGGTGAGTCAGGAGGTCGATGATATAGGTGCCCATGGTGTGCAGCCCCCCCCCTCCCATCAGCTCGTCGCAGATCCAGCTGTAGTGGTGGCTGAGCAGGCTGCCCCCGTACACCCGCGCGTCGCAGACGATCACGTCGCCCACGTACTGCTCCTCTATCAACTGCTTCATCTTCACAAAGGCTGGCAGGAAACGCAGCACGTTGCCCACGATGCTCATCAGCTTGGGGTAATACCTGGCAGCTGCCACCATCCTGAAGGCATCCAAAGAGGTAGCAGCTTTCTCACAGAGCACGTTCTTCCCTATTCCTGCAGCACAAATGGAAGAAAAAAACAACTTATTTAGCGCACACGAGTGAAACGCGCTCAGGATGCCCAAAGGTTGTCAAGAAATGGTGGGTTTCAGAGTTGGGTTTTCCTGCTGCAAGTTCAAAGGCAGAGATCTGGGAACTAAAATGAGAATGCCAAGACTCAGTGATGCTTCCCAGACGCTCCAGTTGCAGAGCTCCCACATAATGAGGCTCCAAATAAACAGAGGATTTTCACATCATGAAAGATAAATGTTCAAATGGCACCACATGGCATCAAAACAAGACACAGTTTGCATGCTGTAGTTATAAAATTGTTTGAATACCTGTACAGCCAGAGGAAAAAGAAGACATGCACTCTTGCAGGGAAAGGGTGAGGGAAGGGGAGATTTGATTTTCTTTTTGTATTTCACCATTACTATTAGTTTATTATTTTAAATAGGTTAATACAAATTACTTAGAGATACAGGTAAGTGTGTATATATATAATATATATATATATATATAAAAGACATTCTTATATATATTCTGTGTACAGAATGCAAGATGTAGAAATAATGTTTTTATAAGTGGGCTGTTTTAAAAGCAATTCTAACTAGAGAGCAAAATGTTTTGGTCTGCATGTACAGCCTACTCACACAATTAGCCACAGAGTGACTGAGTGACACAGACAAGAGTTGCACTCCCAAAGTGAACTCTTGTGGTTTTATTGCTACTGATGCACTTTACATTGTGCTCAGCCTGAATCAATGGGCCAGTCAATAATTCAATTTTTTTTTAACTTTAGGGCAGAAATAAAGTAATATAAAAGAGTATCACAGCACAGGCTTTAACCAATTCCTGCATATAGAGCACTGCTGGTATTCCCTTTCTCATGTCAGGGCTTTGCTTTTCCTGGTTTTTTCCTGTTCTGTATCTGTTCTGATAAAACACTTATCTAAGCATTTTTCAATGTCACAACCAGGGTTATACCTACAAGTATCCATACATTTACTGGTGATGTCACGCTTCCAGGTCAGTCCCATCACCCCACACCACAGTTTCTGCCCAGGAATTGCAGGAATCACCACACAGGACAGTGGGCACCTCTCTGAAAGCTCCTCCTTACCCAGGAGCAGACTGTGCTCCCTGATCAGAACAGCTTTTAATAGACACCCAGTGAGAAAATACCAGCACAGGCTTTAAATCGCTCTCTCACACGCGAGGGGAAGGCGGATCCCACCCTGCAGCTCCTCCTCTCGCTGCTCCACCTCCTGGCTGCACCCAGCCAGCCTGTCAGGAACCCTCCCGGGGGACAACGGTGACATCTGGCTGTGCCCACATCAGCCAAGGCACAGCTACAGCTGTAGGGGACTCAGAACCTCCATTTCCAATAGGAATAAGCAAAATTCAGACAGAGTATGAGAAGGCTACAATCAGAAAACGCCTGAATCAGCTCTAGTCAGCAGCAGCTTTAATGAACAAAGAATAAGGTCAAACTCCCAGCAGACACTCTGGCTGCCCATTGGTGACCCCCCACTGCAGGGAACAATTTTGAATCCTCTCTCCCAGGTCCTGCTGCACAACACTGTGTTCAGTATTTTGCAGCGACAGCTGAAGCACCTGGAGAAGCATCTGGAGCTGCTTCAGTCCCTGGTTTATCTCCCTTCTTGTTTACATGGCACTTGTTTCCAGCCTGGTTACAGTAAAATACAAGCAAACAGAGAAAGTAACAGAGTGTTCAGAGCACCACGAGCAGATCCACAGCTCTCAAAGCCTGCAGAAAACGAAAGTGGATCTGGGTCCACACACACCCCCAGGGTTCAGCTCAGCAGCCAGTGCTCTGCCAGTGCCCTGGGTCCCTGCCCTGGAGGGTGGAGAGCAGAGAGGGTCAAGCCTAGAGATCCCCTCAGCTCTGCTGTCCTTGTCACATGGGGTGATTCATCCCATGGGCTGCCCTGGCTCAGGGCTCTGTTCACTGGGCTCAGCCGCTCGAGGAGCTCAAACTGGCTTATGCCTTTTTTGGGATGGCAGTCAGCACACTGAGAGCTCAGCACAGCCCCACCACGTGCTGCCTGAGTGCCAGGACAGAGATCTGGGTACACCATAACAGCTCTGGGATAACCCTCCAGCTGTCCCCAGGCTCAGAGATGGCTCTGCAAGGACAAGGGCTGAGCTGGAGAAGGCTACGAGGTCCCTCACTCACATAATGGCCATGTTTTCTTTGCCCAAGGCAGATAAACTTAAATCCTTCAGCTTGTTACTATTGCTCTGGTAATGAACTTTGAACCATATTGTTTTCTTACACCAGAGCTGCAAAATTTTCTGTTGAGGCCCTCACCAGCCAGGAGACATGAGAGCCATCACATGGCTCTGGTGCTCCTTGGAGCCCCCTGTGAGCCAGGTGGGATCACAACTGAGCCCAGTTTGGTAAAGGAAGCTTCCTCTTCCCAAGCAGGCAGGTTAAATTAGCTCATGGGTGGGTCTAAGCCCACAGAAAGGGCTGCAGTCCTGGAAGGAAGGAGGTGGAGGTAGGGAATTGTGTTTCCTCACCTCACAGGCAGCAGGCACGGAGAGCAGCAGCTCCACAGCCTGCAGTGAGGCTCACCTCAGGCTGTCCTAATGACACACCTCAGGGGCTGTTTCTGCAGAGCAGTGCTCCACTGAAGTTCTTCTATTTATGGCTATTCCACTGGTTATTGCAGTAGGAGACAGGGAAAAAATAAAGAGAATAAAAGGTCACTGCTGCCAAGAGTCCTTGAACAAACCATCTATTCCCATGGTGGGGGGCATTCTAGATTTCAAGAATTTTCAAGGCAATTCCTTAGTAAGTAAACAATACATTTAAACATAAGTCTTTTGACTCTCTATGTAATACCACCAAATCATGGCTTCACTTTCAGTGAAATACTAAATTTAAAGTGTGCTCACCTCCTACAGAAGCAATTAAACCCAAGACATATTGGAGAGCAGAATAAACCAGACTAGTTTCTCCCAAAGGAATCTTGCATTTCTAGTCAGACTTACACTGTCCATCAGCACTGAAGCACTGGCTTCCCCATCAGCTGCCTGGCCACACCACATCCAAACTTGTCATACATGAAGAATTTTACAGTCCTGCTTAATAAAATGCAAGCACAGAAAACGTGCAGTTCTTTACACCCCTGAGTAACACTAGATTCCCAGAGATACCTCAGAAGACACACAGCTGGCCACAGCTGCAGCACCCCAGACCCTTGTTCTGTCCACCTTCAAAAGCTGGGAGTGTGTGAAGACTCCTCCCAAATAACCAGCTGTATCACGCATACTTGTTCTGGGAGCCTCATTCCAACACACACTCCTGAGTTTCATCTCCTGTTTGCCTATGGTTCAAAAAGATCTCTGTGCTACTTGTTACAGGGATGGGAAGCACTACAGGCACAGAGCACTCACTGTGTGCTTGCTCACCCTGCCTCAAGAACAGGAAATCTGCATTTGTCACAACACAAAGCAGTGATAGAGCACTTTCTGACTCCTTCCTTTATAATTAACATCTGTGATTTGCAGGGGATCCACAAAGTCAGGGGGTGAACATATGTTCACAAAGATGTCTTAAATAATGTAGTTGATCAGTATAAACCAAGAGAGGCAAGTACAAGGTTCCTCTGTAGCCAGTCCACAAACCATCCATCTGTGAGCTGGGCTCAGTGCATGCTGCAGCCTCATCTTTAACATCCTGAAGAAATTTTACTCTGAGGACTAGTCATGTTCCACATGAACTTTGTCTCATGGACAAATATCCCATGTTTTACATTCCAGTAATTCCACTCTGTGCTCACCTCATGTAAATGTAGGAACATTTAACTGGGGGACATGAACCACAACACAGATATTTTGTGAAATTAATTTAGTCCCTCCGAGATCAAAAGAAGCACAAATTTTAGGAGAGCTTCTTGTTTTGCCTGTTGTGGAGATAAACCATAAGATGACCCTGATTTTAATGTGAACTACCATCCTCTGGGCTTTGATCTGTTCTGTCTGGTTCATGAACTCAAACCAGTGTCACTGCTTTGTCCCCATCATGCCAAAGTTGTACTTAAGCTTGTTCATGGATGTTTGTCAGTAACAAACTCATGCAAACAAACTGCACCACCCAGAAAAGCTGGGTCCTTCTCCTCTCTGCTAGGAACAAAAATGGAAGCATGTTTTACATCTTTAAAAAATCATAAAAATGTACACAGATAAGTAATGAAAGTGTCAGCATTTCCAAACCAGCAAGACCTTTACCATTGCACCACATCTGGTCTTTCCTAAAGCCCAGTCTCTTGGCTGGTAAATGCTGATCTGTACCACACAATTCACGGCCAATAATTCTGCAATTACAACCAGCACTGTGCCCATCTCAGCTCCCAGAGGAAAGGTCCCTGCCACCTTTGGCCCCACCTTGATCCTGTGTTCCTCCAGAATGGTCAATCTCAGCAAACCACCCAACACTGGCTTTTAATAAGTCCCACCATACTTGGCAGCAGAGCTACAAACACCACCACAATGAAACTGGAAAGCTGGAAGAGGAGGTCAGCATCACATTGGGCTGAGCTGCCTGCACCAGTCTGCAGATCAGAGCATTTCAGGACAGACAAAGGGAAGAGACAGTCACCCTTTACTGCCACATCCCCAGCTTTTTCAGCCTTCCTCTCCCTAACTTGCACTCAGGCACAGGGATCACCTCTGCACTTCTGCAGCAGCTTTACCTCCCTTTTCTCCTCTGGACAATGCCATCCTACAGATTCCCAGCCTTCCCAGAAGGGATCTCAATACCTTCCAGTTAATAATTCACCAGAGAAGGTTCAATCCTCTCCTTTCAGCCTGCTTAATCATCAAGAGGAACAAGACCTAGTGAAATGCTTATTACCTAACAAGTGCTTAAAAGAACTTTGAGCATATTTAAAGAGATAAAATTCTAACTTGCAGTTCAAATATTCAAAATCAGAATACTTTAAATTCAAAGGCCAGTACTCTGATGAGGTAAACAAACAAACCTAACAATGCAAAAAAGAAAAAGAGGGGGGACAAAAAAAAGCCTGCAATCTCTCTCTGCATATCTAAGTGGCATTGTGAATGTTTGTGCAGGGAGTTGTTTACTTCCAAAAAAATTACTGTGGAGCAGAGAGGCTAAGAACAACAATCCACCCTGGCTCACATGGTCTGAGATATTACCCATCCTAAAATTAACTCATGTGGATCTCTTGTAAACACAGTAAAAATATCCCCCTGGTTATTTACAGAATTACACCCAGACTGTGGCACAGGAGAGGACATTAACACTACAAAGTCACACTGGGCAAGGAATGGCAGGATGCCCAGGCAGTTGGCTCCCCCCTTCCCTGCACAACCAGTCTGGGCTGCCATCCCTGCTCTCCCATCCTGCTGGATTCCTCCCCTTGGGATCCCACCAGTCTGCTGTGGACATGGGTGGCCAGGACAGCTCCAGCTGGTGGCCAAGGTCACAGCTAAAAATAACAAGTCACTTAGAGCCTAACTCCCAAGTTTCTCTGCATGCAAACATTTTTTTCAAAGGCTTCCAAAATCCAAGTTTGGTTTTATTTGTGGGAAAAACAGAAAGCAGAGCTGGATGACCTTCCTATTTCAGGCAATTCTTGGTTTTCTAGTGCAGATCATGAGAAAACTTTAAGTAAAAAATTTACGTTGTTTTGGGTTTTTTCTGGTTATTATTATTCTCATTATTACTTCTGATACAGCTAATTTTTATTAAAAACTCATGCCTACCATAAGTCCAGTCTGAAGAAGGCACGAGGTATTTTAGCCCAACTGGTTCAAGCAATTATATTACAAAAAAACCCCCTAGGTAACCTTTCTCACAGACAGTGCTACCAACTCCACACAAAACTTTCAGCACTGCAGGTGCAACCAGAACCGTGCTGGGGTCACAGCTCCAGACCCCAGCCTGCCAAGGAGCCATGGGCTCTTGGTCCAACTCCCCAGACAAACAGGTACCTAAAGCCTTCACAGCAATCTGCCGGGTCAGTGGGGGGGGGATGTTGATGCAAACCAAATCCACGTCCTGGTGCAGCAGCACATCGTCCGTCCGGCTCGTGTAGAAGGAGATGTTCATCTCCTCTGCCAGCTGCTGGGCTTCCTCTTCAGTCTTCCCCCAAAGTGCTTCAATGGAAAAGCCTTCTGCCCTCAGCAAGGGCACCAGGATCCGGGCGGCGCTGCCAGTCCCAAACACACCCACTCCAGGGAGCATTTTCATTCTTCATTCGTCCAGTCAAGCATCACATCTTGGGCTCCTCAGCCTGCTACTCATTCACAGCTCCTGAAATGGGAGAAGTTTTAAGTCACTTATCAACAAAAGGCATATTTTGGTACCAAACACATGGAGCCTCAATGCCACCTTATGTCTTTTGTACAGCATTTAACATTCTCAAACATCCTGAGAAAAAACAAGACCCCAAGAAGTTGCAACCTGTAGAGATATCAGCATTAAGGGACAAATTAAACAATTCTTCCGAGGAAAAATGGTTAAGAAAGCAGCTTGACAGAGTCAGGAATATCTCCTCAGCTTTGAAACTCAGCATGCACAGACAGAAACACACACGAGCACATGGGACAAACCAGAGACAGCGAGGCACAAACTGGGACTGACAGGAAACACCAGGAGAGCAAAGGCAGTGCTGCTGTAGCTGTGATGATGTAAGTCCCTAAATGAGATAAAGGTTTGTGAGATGAGGTGGTATCTTTTATTAGACCAAACTGAGATAGCCATGCTTTGGGGCACATAAATCTCTCTTCCAAATTAAATACACCAACTGAAAACAACAACTTGGACCTGAACGATTTTATGGCAAATAGTTAAGTCACTCCAGAGAACATGTAGAAAATATGCCCTGTGGGAAAGCCTGGATTCACTGAGCTTGTTTTGCCTGTGGAAGAGAATGCTGTAAGGAGAGAGAATGGCAGGGTTTAAATACACAGCAAACTGCTCTCCAGAAAGGAAAAGGGCGCTCCTCTGTGTCCACTGGGGGTAATTCAAAGCTTTACTTAACTTGGGAAAGTCAAAAATACCTTCTTCTGCCCGTGCCATTTAATCTCCAGGAATGCAGGGTTTGCAGAGTTATGGTATTCCTCACACACAAACATTTAGTGAAGTCACACTCCCTTTGTTCTTTAAAGCATTTCCTGCCAAATTAGTTCCTTCAGTCCCTCCTTGCTGCTCTGTCTCAGCACAGCTGGTGCCCACAGCTGCCCAAACTGCCTTCAGCACCAACTTCAAGATGTCAGGAGCCTCCTCAGTCTGTGACACCAAAGAAACCCACGAGGCAGCTTTTGTTCTGTGCCCTTCTGAATTCTTACCTATTACCCCCACTCTTGACCTTTTTTGAATTATTTTTTTTAGGAAGAAAAACACGAATTCAGTTTTTGTTCAAAACTTACAATGAAAAAGGAAAGACCAAGTTTAAAAACACCTTTGCAAATGATCCCCCGTTCCAGAAAGAGAGAGCTACACTCACATGAAGACACAGCACTGGCAGTCCCTGCACAGGAGTCAAACCCCTCATAGAGCAGGTGCTGGGTTTGCAATCAGCCTCCTGTTATCTGGGGGTGCCTGCACTGCCCAGCACGTGTTGTGCTTGGGCAACTACAACCCAACAGAATTTCTGGGTATCTTTGTTGCATGGACACTAAACTGGGGAATAGAAACAGCACCACTTGAGAACAGTTATTTTGCAAAATGCACAAACGTTTACAGATGCTGTAAAACAGTTTATGAAATAGTAACTTTTAATTAATTCAGTGTTTTTCCTTATTCTGTGTGATGCAGTGTTTGCAGTGATACTGCCACTGTCATTCTGTAGAAAGATGAACAAAAGTTCATTGGAATAAACTCCTTTTTATCTGACATTTGGCAGAACACTCCAATAAGGTACCAACCAAGATCAAAAGGATCTTGAAAACACTTGCTATTCTACATAAGGGTTTGGATCCTGGGATCCTGGCAAGGGGGGTGGAGTGTCCCCAGGCTTGTTTTTTATAAATGACACAAATAAAATCTTGTAACTGGATGGACAGCAAGTGTCACTGTGAAGTCCCCACACACCTCTAGATTTGTCAGTTTACAGGCTGGGCAAATTAAAAATGTTTGCAGTAGAAAGAGGATCATCTTCTTTTGAAGACACACAAAACAAGGTGGCACAGAGACCAGGGGAGTGTGTCCCTGCTTGCCCAGATCACACACAGGTGCTCAGCAATGTCACACTTACACAATGTACCAGCAGTTTAGAAAAGCTGGAATTCTTTGAAAATGCTCTTTAGAGCACAGTGCAGCATGTGCAACAGGAGCCTCCTGCTGCTCAGGTAAGCTGATTTCTCTAACACTCACTCATTCCAAGTGTCACTTTTTCCTGTGTTCTATCCAACTGCCTCTTTAAAAAAAAATTAATTTCAAGCTCAGTCATTCCCAAAACATGAGGTGCTTCTGCACTAGTGTCACTAAGAACTGTTGCCACACACACATCAAAGCTGATTTACTCCTGATGCCACAAGAACTTCAGGACACCACGAGTAACACCTCAAACCAGGGAGTGGCCAGGCCAGCAAGGCAGCCCAGCTCTTGGGGCCCCCCAAACACTGCAGCCAGCTCTGACCAGAGGTTGTGCTTCTCCTCCCTGCCCTGAGAGCCACCCACAGCCTCCTCTTCCCCCTCCACACTGCCACCACCTGAGGAGTCCTGGTTTGTCAGGGGAGTCACAGCAAGAAGCCCTTGCCCAGGGCAAGTCACAGCACAGGTGGCACAGGCACAACTGGAGCAAAGCTGGAACATCTGTAACGGGATGTTCAGCAGGAGCTTGTGAACAGAGGTACATCCAGGTTCCCCAACCCTGCACACACGCCCCAGAGCTGGCAGGAGAGAGATTCCAGCCCAAACCGCCCTGAGGAATCAACCTAAACCCTCTGTGTCAAAACACTGAGGAGAAGCCCTTGCAATTAACCACTGATGAAGAACAGAGCTCCCCAAAGAACAGCCCTGTGCACCAGAGCACTGTCCTCTGGAGCTCTGCATGCAGGTCTGGTACTCTCTGAGGTGGAGGTGAGGTGATCAAAAGCATCAGCACCTCACAGGGAAGACCTGAGCAAGAAAAGGTTCCTCAGGTTGGAGGAGATGTTGCAGGTGATAAAGCCACGAGTGGCTCGGGATGGAGAAAACCAAAATTTTCACATTCCCCCCCCCCATCAAATGTAGCTCAGAGGAGGCAGATCAGATTTGGGCAGGCTGTGAAGAGCCCCTGCCATGTGACAGCACAGACACTGGTCACCTCCAGGAGTCAGGAGGGAGAGTCTGGTCTGTCATTGAACACTCAGAACTCAGAGCTCCACGAGCAGCTGAACTGCAAACCAGAGAACACTGGGCTCAGCAGGGCAAGGGAACAGCTCTGAGGAAGAAATGCCTGAAACTGTGACCAACAGCGGCTTAGAACTGGGTACAATTTCTCTGTATTTCCTCTGGAACCCAGCAAGCCTCAAACCTCAGCAAATTAGTTACAGAAACAATGAAAAGCCTTTTATAAGCCAAGCTTTCAGAAACTAAAATCCTTGTGCATCAACCTCTCTGGTGATCCAACACTGGAACGAACACTTTTCTGAGAACTGTCTCCCAGAAAACCATGGGCAAGTGAAACCTGACAGAACACCAGGAGGTATCTTGCATGTCAGGAGACAGAAACCAATCTCCTTCAACAGAGATGAAATAATCAGTCCTGCCACATCATTCTGAACTTAATTCTTCCAACAGAAGCACTTAGAGCTCTGCCACAAAACACTTTCCATCCTTGATGAATTCCATGGTGACTCTGAAGCCCCACCCTACAGCCACAGAAAGGAGCAGTTGGGCTTTTCTGGTCCACAGAGCAACAAACATTCATGTGACCCAATGCAGTGAAACCCTGATGCTTCCCAGAGGATCCAATTCAATTCCATGCTGAAGCAGTCAGGGAATTCTGAAGGCAGAAGTCTCAAAAACTAAGCAGTGCAGTCAGGGATTACAGGGCCATTGCAGATGGCAGGGAAGGAGTAACAGCCAGTGTCCAGAGAGATGCTGGTCAGGGCAACACTGGCTCTGCACAAAACAGCAATTCACACTTCTCCAGCTCATCCTGAAAGGTTCCATTTGGGCTCCCAGGAAAATGAAGCAGGTGGTGGAGGAGCAACAGCAACAAGGGCAGTTTTCATCCAACTGGTCACTGCTGCTGAGTTTGCAAGGAAAGCAAAGACTGGAATGAGGGCTGCACAGGTAATAAAGTTGTTACTGGTTGTGACAGCCTCGTGGATCTTAAGGATCTAAGAGGATGTCTGACAAAATCCACGCAGGAACCACTCAGATTCTCACTCCTCCACCTGCAGGGCCCTCCTGTGAACAGAGGTGCTGCCTCAGCGCCCTCAGAGCCCAGAGCCGGGGGCAGAAGTGCTGTAGGAACCGAGGGCACCACACTGGAAGGCAGCGGGGTCTCTGCGGGAACAGGGCTGAGGGAGCTCCCCTGGACCCCTCTGGGAGGGCTGTGGAGTCATTCTTCCCGTCAGCCCGTCCATCCAGCCCTCTGGCTCCGCAGGAACCTGTTCGCTCGCTGCTGTCAGGCACGGATGTGCCTTTTTACCCCACGGTGCTTCCGAGGCGGTGCGAGCAGCTCGTGGGCCGACCCGCAGCTCCCGCCACACCTGAGACGAGCCCGGCCCGGCCCCGGTCCGTCCCTCCCGCTGCGGACACACCGCGTCCCGCAGGCACCGCCCGGGGACCCGCCGCGGGCGGCAGCACCCGCGAAACCCCGGGCAGCAAAGCCCGGGGCAGGGCCGCCCTGAGGGGCACGGCACGACCCACCTGCCCTCCCCTCAGCCCTCAGGGGGCNCCGCGCATGCGCGACAGCCCGGCGCCACCGCCCCGCCCCGCCGGGCAAGGATTGGCAACATGGCGGCACCCAGGGCGGCTTCACCCGCCCAGTGAGGGGACGACCAATCCC
>VXBA01000502.1:52752-89722 GCA_013399895.1 Serilophus lunatus | reverse complement strand
CCGCGGCGGGAGATCGGCGGGAAGGCGGGACTTCAAGTGGCGGCAGCCAATGGAAGGTCAGCTCGGAGCTTCGTCATCCCCGCCAGGAGCTCTGAGGTGAAGGGCGCTGGGCGCCAGGAGTGTCCCCGTGTCCTCATACCGGTCCCAGGGACGGCCGTCTTCCCCTCCCCATCCCGATATTGCTGTCACCGGCTTGGTCTTGGAATGTAGTTGTCCCAAATGAGCAAAGATTCCCACTTGCTAAGGGCAGTCCAGGCAAGGCTTGTATTTATGTGCAGGGCTCCTGGAGCGGGATGGCTCCTGCCCATCCTCTGCTGCAGAGACTGCAAAATGATCCCAGGGATTGCCTGCAGCGGCATCCGTGGGAGCTGTGAAAGGCTCCAATCGGCTTCATCAGTGCCAGCAGACGTGAGGAGAACAGAAATGAAGGGAAGGAAGCAGCAAGGACACGTCACTTGTGCAGTCGTGATGTGAGAGGAGAGGAAGCCTCGAGTGCAGAGAGGAACTGAACATCAGAAAGAGCATGGGAAGAGTTTGAAAGGTCCAGAGGGGAGAGCAAGAGAGTCGCAGAGCCTCTTGCTTGTCCTTCTAGTGGATCTTGTACCACAAGAATTTAGTTTTCTGACGCTCCCATCAGCAAATACGGTGTTGCTGTTTACTCGTGTGAGTTGGTTCCCAGGCGAGGTCTGAGCTGTGCTCCAGCCAGGAGGTTCCACTGGTGGGCGAAGAAGAGCTCCAGTGAACACCTTTCTCCCAGGAGATGCTCGTGGCTGGGCTGTGTGTGCCCTGGGCTGTGTGTGCCCTGGGCTGTGTGTGCCCTGGGCTGTGTGTGCCCTGGCTGTGTGTGCCCTGGGCTGTGTGTGCCCAGCGTGGTGTGTGCCCAGCGTGGTGTGGAGGGTGGGTGGTTACTGGGAGTGCTGACAGGAAAATAAAGGGGAGGAAATGGCAGGGGGGAGCTGGCTTTGCTCTGAGCACAGAAGGGGAAGAGCAATGACAGACAGTGGAGAGCAGTGGGGAGCAGCTGAAGTTGCACCCACAGAGGCTGGGGACACACAGGGGCCTGACTGTGCTGCCCACGCCCATCGGGTGACAGGGGTGACAAGCTGTGTCTGGCCTGGTGGGTGTTTCTGTCCTGGTGTCCTTCTTGCCAGAGGTGACAGGGGCATACAAAGGCTGCTTGCAGCACCCCATCCCTGCAGGGCAGGAGCTGGGATCTGGGTACTCATGGCCAGAGCAGGGGGCTACAGGGGTCCCTGCCTGGCTGGGGCTTGCACATTCCACAGGCAGAACACTCTCACCAAGCCCATCCCCGTGTCAAACTGCAGAGTCCTGGGTGTCTGGGGGCTGGCAGGGTGTGTAGGACCCCACCTGAGCTCAGGGGCACACCAGATGGGTGTGGACAGCACCCCGTCCCCTTCTGTGACAGCAGCACCACTTCCTCCACAGGGTCCGTGCTCTGGTGTAAAGCAAAACAGACTCAGATGACATGGGGAGATAGTGCCCTCTCACAGAGCTGTGCCAGCAGCAGGGAGCTGCTGGGAGGGGCCCTGGAGTACTGGAAGATGGCCAACAGCAGTTCCCAGATGTGTCACTTGGGTCTCAGGGCTGAGGGTATGTGGTCAGGATGAAACCAGAGGAGGAATCATAGAAGAGAGGAGATAAGAACTGGGCTGAAGCAAGAGAAGGGGAAGAGAGGGGCGGGAAGCCTGTGAAGAAAGGGAACTGCCTGGCCCAGCAGTGAGGAGAGGAGTTCCCAGCAGGGGTTTAGGTGAGCAGTGACCCTCACGCTGCAGGAGAGACTGGAACCTGCCATCCAATCCCACCAGGCTCCCAGCATCACCACCATGAGGCTGTTGGGAGTCATGGAGCTTCGGCTGGCCAGCAGCTTTCTGCCCCTGCTGCTCCTTGTCTGGCTGCCAGCTGGTAAGTCCCCCTGTGCCCTTGGCTCTGTTCTGGACTCTTCCCTCTTTGCATATGCCTGGGGAGGTTTGGGAGGTGGCAGCTGCTGCTTTTTCCTTTCCTCTTGCAGCATTTAGCCCCTACTTCTGCACCAGCACATTGCCATGTGCCTTGCAGGGGGGTCCTCCCAGCAACTGTGTGTGCACAGGCTGGCTCTTCCCATGGGGACCCAATATCAGACTCTTGGGCTTTGAACCACCATTACCTTCAGCAGCAGGGAAAGAAAATAGACAGGGGGGAAGGAAACAGAAATGTTTATAAGCCTAATGACTGTGGAGGGGGTCAGCTTCATGTGAAGGATGTGGGTATTCCTTAACATAAACCCAGCCCTCCACAGTCCTCAGGCAGGACTCACCACATTTCAGCCACAGTCAGTGTGTTGGTAGGGTTAGATTTCATCTTGCAGAGTCTGCTCCAGGCAGGATTTAACAGCATCACTGGGCAGGTGGAGTGGTTTAATGTCACATGAAATTATGGGAAAAAAAAGCAGAATGAAGGTGGTGTGGAGATAAAAATGATTTGGCCCAGCTCATCTTTGCCAGTGTGAACACATCACACACAGGATGGAGAACAAGAAGAACGTGTCCAAGAACAGATGTTCTAAACTGAGCAAGGCTGGTAAGGGACAGAAGTCCACTAAGACCCACAGGAGAAGAGAGGAAGGACTCAAGAAAAGAGAAATGAGAGAGGGAGGACTCTGCTGAGAAGGTGTGAAATGACTTAACTTCCAAGTTTCAGGAGTGATTCTTAAGTACTCCAGAGTGAGTATTAGGGGAGGGGATGAAGCCAGAGAGGCTGCAGGGATCCATCTGCTAAATTTTCTTTGCTTCTCTAGGACTGACCATTCCCCACAGCCAACCCCCCAGTCCCACCTCATGCTCCATGAAATGGTGATGCCCAAGCCTGTGGCGCTTCCTGCTTGGGTGCCAGAAGACCCTTCTGCCTACGTCACAGGAGAAGGTTTTTTCCCCCAGTCCTCCCCTTTTCAGTCCTTCCTGAGACAGAGAAAACTTGTGTGCTCCAGAGGCACTAATCAACGTGCAACATTTCAGTGTTCAGTGAGGAATGGTTAGCAGCCATCTTTGAGAAAAGAGCATCAGCTGCTAGAGGAAAGGACAGTCACTTCACCATGTCTTTCATGAGCGACACAGGCCAGTTGGATATGACATGGCAAGACCATATATATGACTTGTATTTCAGTTATCACTTCTGTTCTTGTTTCCTCCAGGGACAGCCAGCCAGACAGCAAAGTCAGTCATCACTATGCAGTGCAATTTAGATACTCAGCCAGGGAATCTCACACTATTTATAATGTACAAAACTGAAAGTCTGGAGGTGGAGAATCAAACCGACGTCCTGGCTCCAGAAGAAAACTATACAAATAACAGCCTCTGCATGCATGCAGCCTGTCTGGAAAACTATGAGCTTGAAGTCCTCATCAGAAGAATAAACTCAACAGGCACCGCAAATAGCACACAAAAAACAGTTCTCAGTAAGTGGCAGTGGGTCTGTTTTCATAGGTGGGCATAGAAGGATGCTATGACCAATGCTCCACTGGTTCTCCCATGCACCATTTCCCCTGAAAGTACCCTGGGGACTGGAGGGGACAGCCCACCACAGCCCTTTTGGCAGATGCATCTCACTGTGGAGCTGCTGGGCCATTAGTTCCTTGAAGTAGGACCTGCCATATCCTCCAGCTGCAGCACATCAGCTGAATGGTGGGGTGGCTGGAGCTGCAGTGGCAGGAGCAGGACAGCCAGGACTGTGGGGTCCAGGTTCCTGCCCCAAAACAGGGGCAGGGGGCAGGGTGTTCTCTAGCTCTGGACAGTCTCTCACACATGTTTCTGTCTTTCAGGATGCTGCCTTGTAGGACTTCAGACCAATGTCACAGAGGAGAAGATCTTCACAGGTGCGTCCATGCAGCTCTGAGGCTGCAAGAGTAGGGGCAGGAGGAGTCTTCAGGGAAAAAGGAGGAGGAGCAGTAAGGGGGAAAACATCCTGATGTTTTCCCATGAGAGGGTGGGAGCCACTGCCAAACTGGGATAGGCACCAATGGCTCAGAGGCTGTGACCCTGGGAAGTCTGAGTTCGGATGAGGTTTGGAGACCATTCCCTGCAGGATTTTGTCAGCACCCCATGGCTGTGGGGGAATGTGGGTGTTCAGGGTCTGGAAGCCTAGTTTGGGAAAGTGTCCCCACCCCCATGAAAGAGGTGATGGCAGTGTGTCTCCCTGCAGGGGGGGATGGAGGCTCACGAGTGCCTCTGTGTTGTTGTGTGTGCAGGACCCAACTTCCTGTGCATCCTCTTTGGTTTATGGGCCGGGACACTCATTTACACGCCGGTCATTGGCTTCCTGCTGTGGCACTGCAGAAGGAACAGAACAGGTAAGGCTGGTTGGCATCTCCTCACCTGCTGGTCTGGGCAAACTCAGGCTTGGGAGATGTCTGTCTTTGACATCCTACTGCTCCTGCTGGCTCAGTGTTCCCTTCACAAGTGTATCCTCCTGGACAAGCTGTCCGGGTATGGGGAGGAGGTTCACCCCCTCCCTTCCTTCTAGCCTGGTGGGAGCCTGGTTATGGCACAAGCTGTGGTGCGAGTGAAACAGGTCTTGTGTATCACTACATTTCCAGAAATGTCCAGCACAGAGCTCTTCTCCAGCCCCTCCAAAGGCTTTTAAGCCTTTCCCAACCCCTCCTGCCCCTTGGCCATCTTCAGAGCCAGACAACTCAGACAGCCTCATCCTCTACCACAACAAAAGCAGGACCAATGCAGATATTTACTTCATTTTTTCATTATTCTCTTCATTTAAAATAATGATCGTTGTCATTATTTTAACAACTATTTAAACTATGTTTTCTTTTTCAGGAAAGCTGACAAGCAGGGAAGTGGCAGAGGGGAATCAGCTCAGCATGGTAAGCTAGGGGGGCTTTGTACATATCACTTCCTCTTCCCTGTCAAAGCAAGCACTGGCTGTTGAATACCCACTTAGAGGACTTCAGAGTAAAGTCAGCTTTGCTTTCTGAAAACATGGTCCTAAACACTTATTGCTATTATTACCCTTATTAAATAGGGGCTTAGTAGTTGGCACTTCTGAGCAAGCTGGATAATGCTTGGGCAGTGCAAACAGTTGTGCCAGTGGAAAAATATTAGCAGAGGACACATGGAAGAGAAAGCCAAGGCTCTACTCATTGCTCTCTCTCTGCAGGCAGCCTCAGTGACAGGGACTGAGGACCTGACCTATGCCAACCTGAATTTTGAGGAGAGGACAAAACCTGCCTCCTCCAACACCATTTACACCGAGGTCAAGCCATCACAACAGCAGCAGAGTGGTGGGGATGCCAATGCAGCCAACACAGAGGTGGACGTCTGCCCCAAGGGAGAGGGCAAATGAAGAAGGGAGGGTGAGCACCTTGTACATCTGTTGAGGTTGTCCTCTCCAAAAACTAGGTGTTACTCATACAGAAGTGCAATCTTGGCAACCAAAACCACCTATTTACCCCCAAGTGGCTCCGCCACTGTGCTCTATGTTCCCCTGGACAAAGCCATGTCTCACAGTGAGGACAGGGCTCTTGAGCTGGTTTTCCCCTTGCCTTCTGCAGCTCTAAGCACTGCCAAGCCTCAGGAACTCTTCACCATCTCTGGTCACCGATAGGTTCCTCTAGCTACTTTCTCCATGTTTCAGAAATGTAAATGTGGACTCTGGCCACCACAGTCCAGGAACAACTTGATGTCCCCCTTGGTGCTGGCCATGCTTTGTGGGATGGCCATGAGAAGTCCTGGAGCAGATTTCTCTGGAGCTGCTGCCACATGGGTTGACCTTGTTCTGGTTCATTCACTTGAAACAAAAGGGACAAGGGTGGAAAAGCATCACTTGGTTCACAGAGGTGCGTTGTGGATGCTGTGATCCACATGGATCTGCTTCATACTGGGAGTGCTGGGTATCTTCATGCATGTAGAGCTTTCCTGTTCTTTGGAAAATTTAAAATTAAAAGATCTCCTTCTGCTTGCAGAAAGCAAGCAAGCAGGAGGACCCCAGAACACCTCATTGCCCATCATTCCTTGGGGGTTGTTTCCAAGCTGTGTCCCTGGAGGTCCATGGGGTTTGGCTTAGGGCAGACACCATTCAGCTCCCACCCTGTCCTCGTGGCAGGGAGACCCATCACTTGCTCTTGGGTGGGATGTGCAGGCATCCATCTTGCACCCTCCTGATGGGGCACTGGGGAGGCCAGGGAGGGTGGGCTGCAGCAGAATTCCAGTCAGGACCAGAGGAGGGGTTTGACGGCCACCTTGTGTTTGACAGCTGGCTGAACATGAGCCAGCAGTGTGCCCAGGCAGGCAAGAAGGGCAACAGCATCCTGACTTGTACCAGCAACAGCATGGCCAGCAGGACCAGGGCAGTGACTGTGCCCCTCTTCTTGGCACTGGTGAGGCACCTCAAGCCCTGTGTTCAGTTTTGGCCCCTCATGTCCAGAGAAGGGCAACCAAACTGGGGAGGAGTCTGGAGCACAAGTCAAATGAGGAACAGCTGAGGGTGCTGAGGTTGTTTAACCAGAATATCCAGATAGTGACCCATCACTAGCAGCCATGGCCACTGGGTGGCAAAAGGCCCCGTGTTTGCTTAACTGCCCTTAAAAGAAGAGGAAGGAAAAGTGTGGCCCATTGCTTCACCAGAAAAGGGTTATACATCAATGAAGTGAAGAAAGCTGAGACATTCTTAGTGCTACATTTGCATCCTCCTTTATGACCAAGGTTAGCAGGAGATCAGATCTGAAAGCGTTTTTAACAAGGAATCAGGCAAGAAGCCATAAAATAGCCTTGGAGTAGGTAAATGAGTGAGCAAGAGGTGGGAGAACGCAGCCAGGGCTGCTTGAGGAACTAGCTGAGGCAACCACTCAAGTGGAGGCAGGAAGGGTGGGGGCACCATCTTTGTCCATTGGCTAATTTTAAAAAACTGAAGCATTTATGGCCACAGCTAAGCCTCCCGATTTCACTTCTCAAAAAGATGCTTTCACAAGCACTTAAGTGTGTGAAAATAAAGCAACAAGAAACACAACGCCCTCCTTGCCCCAAACACCTCTGCATGGACACAGGGTCCTCTTGTCTCTGTGTGCACCCAAGGCAGGCGAGTGAAACATCCATGGTGGGTTTCTGAGCCAGGAGCACGGACTGTGCCCCCTCCTCCACACAAGCTCTGCTTGCTGCAGAGGAAGCCTGAGAGAGGCAGAGAAACAAAAGTCAGGGGAGAGACTTGGCCTCCACTGTGCTCCCTGCCTGCTGGAAAAGCAGTAGGAACCCACAAGGGAAAGAACAGGGACGTGACTTGGGTCACAGTGTGAAAACACAGAAAAAAGCAAGAGGAAAAAAAAACAAGTGGAGGAGCAGAAGAGTAGAGTGGGAAATGATGAGGATGGGTGAGGAGGAGTGCAGCATACTGGGACGGTGTAAGAGAGAGGCCAGGACAGGAGAAAACAGAAGAAAATTAGGGAAAGAATAACAGAAAAAGAGAACTGAAAGGAAATGGAGCAGGAAAAGAGGAGAAAAGACCAGAATAGTCATAGTAAGAGGAAGACACTGGAGGAGGAAAATGGCTTACACTGAGGAAGGCATCAACCGACCTTTGGCTTGGAAGAGGAACAACAGGATGAGGCTGTTGAGCCAGTGCGGGGAGAGGGATGTGACTTACAACCACCACAAAGGGGATGAGCAGATGCTCATCTTTGCAGTGCCCAGCCCCTGCATGCCCTGATTGCCTACACTCCCTGTGGCAGCAATGTGGAGGGAACGTGCAGAGGAGGATGGAATCCCCTGAAAGAAATAAAACCACACAGCTCCCTTGGTGCCACAGAGGGACTAAAACCCCCTCTGCTCTCAGCAGCCTCGTCTGAGATGTGAGTGTCCTGCATTCCTCACAGGCCATACCTGGTGCTGTGCCCAACCCAGGTTGTGGCTGCCTGGAGCATGGAGATCTGAGGAACATGGGAGCAGGTCAGCTACTGGGACAAAAATCAGAGAAGCTTCACTGCAAATGGCTGAAGCTGCAGCTTAAGACTCTGCTGCAGGGTGCATTTACAGTATCTGCTGAGACCCCCGAAGGAAGGGGGCTAAAAGGGTAAATACTCCTTGAAACCAGTCTGACAGGGTCATATTCCCACCCAGCACATCCTCCACTGCCACACTGTCACCCTTGCAGGGCCTCTGCCACAGCAAGAGCCAGTAAAGCTATTTAAAGAGAACAAGATTATACAGCCTTAACCATCACTGACTGAACTCAGCAGTAGCTGAAAGTGCTTCCAGCTTGCTGGAATTCCATTCGAGTGAATCAGTGTAAAACAAAAGCTGCTGCTGCTGCCTCCTGCCTCTCTTATCTTCCTTACTTCTGAAAGCCTAGTTGAGGTCAAGGGCTGCCTTTATCAGGGACCTTTCACATACTGCCAGTAAGGCTGAGAAAAGGCAATAAAACCTCCAAAGGCCATAGGTGTGCAGAGGCTTTTGACCATTTCCTTACATCACAAGATAAGAGCCATGAGTTGGTTTGGACAGGTGGTTATCACAAGACTCCTTGGGAGCTGTTCTTGCTGATGATAGAGGCAGGGATTGGGGAGGAAGATGAGGAAGGGGTCTGGGAAAGCCATGGTCTGGCATGAAGGGGCTTCGGTTCCAGCAGTGACAGCCTGGGGTGGTGCTAGTGTGATTCCCAGGGTAACATCTGCATCGTCAGAAAGGAGAGTTTTAACAGTTTTCCTTAGCATCTGTTCTTGCCAGTGTATATTATGTGTTCAAGTCAAGATTTCAGAGGAACAATTTATGGAGAACTCCAAAATGCAACCCAAGATTTGAACAGTTCCAGAAATCACTGAGAGGCCAAACAGAAGGACACACTTAGAATGCCACTAATACCAGCCTTAAAACAAAGGCTTTACTATTGGTCACTTTTATTTCAAGAACAGAACAGCCTTTCATCCCAGCCCCCTCCATGAGCTCAGTGAGTAACTCAGGTAGCACACAACAAGCACTGACATCCTGTAGAGCAAGACCTCCAAGCAGAGCAATCCCCACTGAGACACTGGATGTGGGTTTTATTCCGCTCCCTCCCCGGGTGAAAAGCAAGCCCAGCACAAAATGTGAGCAGCTCCCTCACCCCACACCTGCAGGACGCTTCACGAGCAGGAATTATGCAAATAAATAGTATCTCATGGAGAGGGAGCAGATTGCGACCACAGATCACCTAGAAATCAAGTTATTGCTATGTTCTTATGTAACGGACACGGCAGGTGAGTTCACTTGGTAATTACCAAGAGAGGTGACAGTCTCAGATTGCCCTTGTGTTGTCAGTTTGCATGTGGGAGGACAAGACAGATCTTGTTTCAGCAGCAGCAGCAGCTGGTTGGGACTGAATCTTCATCATTTTGCTGGGAGCAGCCGGGGGCACAGCTCCCAAAACACCTGGAAATTCATGCCTACCAGACTTTACCAAGAAGATCAGACATGCTGCTAGGAGTACATACGTGTACTCCCTGTTCCTGACTTGCAACGGGAGCTGCTGAGCCACCTCCACGTTCTAGGCAGCTGCAGGTTGAAATTTCAAAGAGAGCAGGAGCCCAGTGTCACCCCAGAGCTGCTGAATCACCAGGGAAAATCAGGGCAAATTAGAGCTGTGCTACATGGGCATGGGCATGGTCCTGCCACAGGCACACAAGAACAACCTGACACTTGATTATGGTTCCCTCTGCTGGCAGGACACACTGTGACAGCCAGAGTCCAAATCAGCTAAAACAAAGTGTAACATGTAACGTGACTTCTCCCCAAAGACTATCAGGTAGCCCAAGGCTGATTACATGTGACGAGCTCACAGCAGTATCAGTGCCCTCCCCACACAGAGTATTAGCCAGAGAGTACGAATTTGAGAGGATGAGAACTGCAGGAAGAACCTCAGAGTGATGAAAAAGCACCAGAGTCTTTTGCAAGACATCCAGAGGTGTCTTTGTTAGGCATCATGCAGCTGGTTCTCTTTCAGGAGAATCTTCTCCCCAGGCTTGAAGGCAGGCATCCCCAGATAAGGGCAGCTGGCACAGCGGAATGCATCTCCCAGGTAGCACTGGCAAGGGAAAGAAAAGCACTGTCTGTCATCAGGGGCCACTTTCAGGTCTCTTCCCCTCTGACAGTTTCTCCAGTTCAAGAGGTGACATGTTCCTCAGCATCAACTAGCACAGAGACCACTTCCCTTCCACCCCTTTCTCAACAGGTCTGGTTAGCAGAGCTGTGCAGAGAACTGGGCTCACACTCCAGTGAGTCTACACTGTGTTCCCAGCCTGGGGCAGCCCTCTGATCACCATGAGGGCCCAGTGGGCTCCCATACAGATATCCTCCCTGAGCAGATCCTTGGCCAGCCCTTGAGCAGGGAGGGAAAGGCTCACTGCTCACTGTGACTCCCCCAGGGGCAGCACTTGTCCTGCACAGACAGCACGTGCTGTTCTGGACACGTGGGAACAGGGAAACAGGCAGTGTGTGGAGGCAGTGAGCCAGCTCAGTCTCTCAAGAACACAATTCTTACACAGAGATCAGGTACTGCAAAGCACAGTATAGAGACAAAATCACTACTTACATTTCCACAGGCAGATTTGGGCTGTGAGCTCTTCTTCTCCTGCTCCAGTTCTTCAGCCAGGCCACATGTGCTGTAGAGAAACAGACAAGTTACCTGCATCTTTCTGCTTAAGGTCATGAGCCATCAACACTTGTTCCAGCTCTACTCACACCCAACAGCCCCTGCTGTCACATTCCTCACTTCATTCTTCAACACCATGGTTTGTGCAGCAAGTGTTGAAACACTCCTCAAGTTTAAACTGAGTGGGAAATGACACTACAGCATTTGCTCTGTGTGCTATTTCTGCTTGAAGTCTAAGAAAACAGGGTTTTTAGTCAAGCTGCACAAACTCTGTAGCCACCTTCAAGATGGCTGTTGATCACATATATCATCATATATATGATAATTTCCCATATAACAATATATGGTAATTTGTACCAGTCACTGGTCTACCCTCATTGTATTTGGACTTACATTCCAATAATTAAGAAAGGACATGAACAAAGAGAATTAGGGTCTGAAGAACAGCAGATTGTCTACAATCTTTTTAAAATCCCTCCAACTCTAAGGTTTAATACTGCAGTTGAAAGTTTCTCTGATATGCCAATTGCAGCACTGACCAGTTCTTGCAGGCTTTCTTTTTGCCCATTTCTTTGCAGGATGGAGCTCTGAGGGACGATGGATCTGGCTTTTTCAAATCCTCTGAATCCAACAGCTCATCAGAGTCCAAAAGATCCTAAAAACACACCATGGGAGACATCATGCAGGAAACAGATTTGTCAGTAAGGAGTGACACCACTGTTATGATCAAAGAAACACTGCTATCTGTACAGTGGAATTAAAGTGCTGCAGCTGTGTCCTCTTATCTGTGTCTGCACTCTGCCTTCACCACACCACTGGGCTCTCCAGACCCCACAGAGCAGATGAAATCTTTTGCCTTAGGGGGGGCTTTTCAACCTCTGATGTTGTAAAGCTTCCCAAGAAACACGACTGGAACTATTTAGAGTAAGAAATAAGAGAGAATGAACAGTAAAGCTTTACAAAGTTAGATACCATCTCTTCATCGTTCATATCATTGGCAGAAAGTGTCCACAACTTGGCGGCAGCTGGGTCCACAGAGGGTTTTCCTGGAGCAAAAGTAAAGGAAGAAATAGCAGTTATTCCAGGCCATCTACTCCCAACAAGTAAGAATTCAAGAAAACTTTGAAAAGCCCCATTTCACAGGCTTTTACTATAGCACTCTCTATGTGGGAACTGTCTCCCTGTTCCAACAGATGCCAGTCACTGAGAGCCAGGCAATCCAGACCCTTAGCACACAGCACTCCTTACCTGAAGGACCAGCTTTTTTGGCAAAGGAAAGCTTGAGCTGACTTGAGGATCCCACTTCAAAATTTGGCTTCCTGCCTTCTATCTGAATGATGAGAAGGTCGTTGCCTTGGTAACCCAGATGCTCTCGGACCGACTGGGCCTCCTCCGGGCTCAGCGCTTCCTTCTGCAGCTGCAGGGTAAGACTTTAGGTTATCCTCTCACAGAACTAAGTATTTTAGCACCCAGTCCAGCATTCCAGCTGAACAGACAATTGGTATTTTCAATCCTAAAGAAAAACACTCCACTTGCAGCAACCAAAGTTTGTGCCAGGCAGTGTCCACACACATTTACAGGAAATCAGGGTAGCTAAACACCTCATCACTCAGCAAGCCCCCCTCGGGAACTGCTGAGGCCATTTCTGGAGGTGGTTAGTACATGCATACCTCCTTCACTTCCACCAACCCAGAGAGAGTCAGAGCTGTCAGGAGTTTGGCTGCTGTCTTGATTCTGCTGTTGTTTCCTGCAAGACACAAAATCAGAAAGTAAGAGGAGGGAAGCACAAGCATACAGGTCACTGGGAAACCTGGGAGAGCAAGAGCTTTAGAAGGAAGTATTCAAGCCAAACATCTGCTTTAAAATTTGGCCTTTTCTAGCTGACAGCAGGAACAAACCAGAAAAAGCATAAGCAACTTGTGCATTAAAATAAGAGTTGGTGGTAACAAAGCTGTTTCAGCTCCAAATCTGCTCTATATATGCCCAAACTCTTCTCAACCCAATCAACACCCATGAAAAAGAAGGAAAAAAAATACCCAAACAAACTCCCTCCCAAGCATTTTTACATATTAAAGCGAAGGACTCAGGTCTCCAAAACACAGACTCTTAAAAGAACACTACAGTGTCAGTCACTATTTAACTAGAAAGTCATTACAGGCTCAGTCACTTGGGCACAGGATTGTGTTGAATAGAATCCATTCACTCTCTCCCATTAGTCTCACTTGCACTTTTTTCCAGGTCCACCAAATTCCAGCCTGTCAGATGTGATTTTGGAAAAAAAGAAACTTCAGCTACTCCAGATTTTTCGTGCTATTTATTCTGTCCCAGAGGTGTTCCCCCCAGCCCCACTGCCATCTTCAAAATCTTGGCAAATCTTCCCATCCCAAAGAAGGAATTTGTGCTGCCACTCACAGTGCCATTTCCAGCACTGTAGATTGTGCCAACAGAAACATCTTCAGTACAGATGCTTCTGTTCTTATCAGGTGGCTTTTTATCTCCCAGTTCCACTCTGAACCATCTCCCTACACCACCAGGTTTGAATGCAGGTCAAGTTTAGGACAGAGAAATCATCTTGTGTTCACCTCCTCATGGCTCCTCCAGCTGTCCCGTGGCCTGCACTCTGGCTTTTCTCTTAGAACTCAATTCAAACACTCCTACCCTTTTCTGGATAACTTTTTCTCAACTGGCTTCTGAGGCGACCTCTCTCACTCGTTTTTAGAATCACTTCAGAAGCTCCTCAGAAACACAACATCCACAACTATTTAACACAGCACTCTGAGGAGAAAAACCAGTGTCCAGTGAGCTGTTCAACATAGTTTAGGAACAAGCCTATCCAGCATTTTTGATAGAAGCAGAGTGACTGCAAACACCTCTGATGGGTATCAGCTGAAGCACAGGATAAAAACCTTGTTATTTGTGTTAGTGTGTCAGGAGCATGAGAGTCTCTGAATGTTGGTCAGGATTCCTGTCCTTTCCATTTCAGTCTCATCCTCTCAAAACTGCTAAGCTGCCATGGAAGCAAGATTCTCTCACCTGATTCTGTAAGCACTGGTTCTTTCAGGAGGACACGGCCTCCAGGCTTGAGTATCCGAGCTACTTCTGCCAGCAGCTCCACACTGTGCTGTGCTGTGCTGCCTGGCACCACACCAGACAAGACCACGTCAAAGCTGGACTCCCTGTGAGCCGCTGGAAAAAGGAAGATGGTACAATGTGACACATGTACACACACAGCTTAATACACCAGCCCCCACCTCTCATGCTCGTGTGCAACAGTTCACTGATCAAAGACAACAGTCCCAGAAGCACGGCCAGGGTGCATCACTTCCCTTGCTGCACTGCCCAGGGTAAGGGTCAGCAGCAGTGCTGCCCTTGTTCTAAGTCCTGACCCCCAAAGGGAGAAGGTGTCAGCTCACACACCCTCTCCCTTTAAACAAAGCAATGAAAAATGAAGCTGCTTCTTACACTGAGACAGCTGGTTGACGTTTTCCACAGAGACACGATTCTCAGCTCCCACCAGCGCCTGGACTTTATCCACCAGCTCCTTCAGGGCTTGCACCGGGGCAGAGCTGTCCCACACGATGGCCACGCGCTGGCCCGCGCTCACCCCGTACTCCCCCATCCCAGCAGCAACACTGCCAGTGCCTGAGAGGAACAGCCCAGGGACAGAGAGAGGAAGGGTAAGTGGCCAGCACAGCAGGAACCCCTGTGAGCTGTGACTGAATAAAGGGGGATCACTTTCTGAGGTTCCCACCAGCCAAGTGTTAATGAGACATGAAGGAAGAGCTACACTTAAGGGCATAACTCCATGTCCCTCCAGTTCAGCTGGGACTAATATTTTTGGGAGACTCTGGGCCATGCTTAAAAAAATGCAACAGAATAACAAAAGCTTACCTGCTTTCCTTAGAGATTTGAATAAAACAAACACAGGAATTCTGGATTTC
Organism: Serilophus lunatus; assembly: GCA_013399895.1. Classification (NCBI taxonomy): domain Eukaryota; kingdom Metazoa; phylum Chordata; class Aves; order Passeriformes; family Eurylaimidae; genus Serilophus; species Serilophus lunatus. Next base: position 75,161 of record VXBA01000502.1, on the reverse strand, counting down.
CAGACTAGTGACAGCTATTTGACATTAAACACTGTTGTGTCTCTCCTCAGGACATGACATAGCAGAGTTTGCTTACACAGTGCATGAGAAGGGAAAAAAACCTAACTTTTGGCATTCCCAGCATTCCAGATAGAGGCTCTTCCCACTCCTATGATTGGTGGCATTGAGGGAGGGAAAGGGGAACAGAACGTGCAGTGAAGTGACAGTTTTGAGAAAGCTGTCTCCACTAATACTTTATGCAATCCACTAAGATTGTATTCCTGATGGAGCCACAGTATCCCATCACCACCTGTTCTCATAGAGCACCAGCCACTGACCCCAATAACCTCCCCTCTTTCCTCTATCCAACACAAACCTGTCTTCTTCCTAATTTAACACAATCACATTAAAACAAAGAGCACTAGTGACCAGAGTGGATGGGCAGTGTACCTTCAATTAGCTGCAAGCCACACACTAGTTTTGGGACAGCCAGTTGTAAACAAGGACTTTACCGAGAACACGGCCCATCCTGGGTAATGCCCTATTGCCACCATGTTGTCACAAAAGCACAGCTCTTGCATATGCTGTACCAAATTTAACTGCAGTCAGGTGTGCAGTGGATTTTGGCCCAGGTTCCTCCAGCTCTATGCGCCCTTCTCTCCTGGAAACTGCAAACAAGTTCAGAATGGGACAAATCTGTGCCTAGTCTGAGCTGTTCCTGAAGGACTTCACACTAACGCAGCCACAATCCCACCAGGCAAGGAATACATCTTGGATGTGCCCTGCAGGCTGCAGCACCTCACAGCCGGCCTTGCATGAGTGACACAAGCCAAGCAGCCACAACAGGCAGCAACACTCACAATCAATCCCATGAAAAAGTCACCTCTCCCAAGGAGGCTGAAAACCTCCAAAGATACATAAGCTCTTATGCTGAGGTGGAAAAGATAAAGCCAAGGTCACACTTCCCCCTCTGAAACAGCAGGTTGTGACTTTTCAAGACCAGTCAAGAGCCCAAACTGCATCCACAGGAATTCGGGATTCAGGCAACAGCTCCCTGAGATGCGGGAGGAGGCCGAGGGCTGGAGCAGGGCCCTTATCTCAATGCCACACACACTTAACGGTCCCTGAGCAAAGGGCAAGGAGAGGGGGACAAAAAATGCGGGAGGTTCAAGGGATTAGAAAACTGCAGTGTTGGAAAGAGACGATCGCGAGGGTCTCTTCCAACCCGAACCACTCCGCTATTACACAGCACATCAGGGCTGTACATTTGAGCCTCCTGACGGACCACCGGCTCCCAGCGGCCGGGAAGGACCCAGCTCCCAGTCGGGCAGGATCCCGCTCCCAGTCGGGCAGGATCCAGTTCCCAGTCAGGGAGAATCCCGTTCCCAGTCAGGGAGGATCCCGTTCCCAGTCAGGGAGGATCCCGCTCCCAGTCGGGCAGGATCCCGCTCCCAGTCGGGCAGGGTCCCGCTCCCAGTCGGGCAGGGTCCCGCTCCCAGCTGCCCGGACGCGGCCCCAGCCCGCGGGCCCTACAGCACGTGCGCGTCTCTAAACACCGGCAGAACGGGCGGAACGACCTCAAACCTCTCGGTCACCGAGCGGGGACGCGTCGCGGGGCAGGAAGGAGGAGGATTTCGCGAGGGGATATCACTTACTCACGCACAGGGCCCGACGAGACCTCCAGGAGCGACTTTCCCCAGGGCGGCCGCCGCGGAGCTCCCCCGTGCCCGTCGCTGTTCCCGGTGCCGTCACCGCCGCGTCACGGGGCCCCGCCCGCTCCCAAGATGGCGGCGGCGCTGGGGCGCGCGGGCCCGCGGCTGTGGCGGGGTGAGGGGNAAGGGCGGAGGAGCGACGGGGGCTGAGGGGGGGTTGGGTTTGGGGACGCCTGGTCGTGTGTGTGCGTTGATTTGACGGCGTGCGCCGTGCAACGCGAGTTCATTAAAAAAAAAACAAAACGAACCTCGCGGTTAAATTAAGAGTTTGCCCCAGAGTGCCTTCGAGTCACGTGAGAGCCCCACAGGGTGATCAGCGGGTTGTGCATTAGAGCTGCTCGTGCTCCTGGGTGTGATTTGCCTCTTCCAACGAGCTCGGGGAAGGGTTCGCACCTTCCTCGTAGTTCCTCATCGGGGACCGCAAAGGGGACAGAGCGTGTTTGGGTGGCTGCTGTCCAGTCCGAGATTGGCAAACTCTGCAGTACGTGCCATTCTCACTGTCCTTTCCCTCACAAAACGCTTTTGCTTTATTTCCTGAAGCTGACTGTCAGCTCAGCTGAGAGCGGCGCTTCTCGGAGGCATAAAAACGCCCCTACGAATTTTGCTTCTTTTCCGCCGCGCCCACCACAGCTCGCTCTCTCCTTCACCTTGGCTTTTCTGTGCTTCCCATGTTGGAAGGAGCCCTGACTGTGCTGGTTTCCCTTGCAGTGCTCGGGGGCCAGCACTGCCCGCCGCTCCGCGCTCTCCGGGCCTCGGCCGTGCTGAGCAGAGTCTCCGAGGAGCACAAGAAGGAGCCTTTGACATCCCCGTCTCAACAGCAGCAGCAGCAGCAGTTCGGGTCACACCCAGCTGGTCACCAGCCTGAACGGGAGCCTCAGGGCCCCCGCCCCAGGTAACTCACCGGCCCTTTTTAGCACAGCCCTGCCCACACTGGGGTCGGAGGGCTTTGCTTTCCTGAAACTCGTGCTCGAAACTTGGCAATGAGATCCAGAGTTGGGAGCCTCAGACTGCAGCAGAGCAGACAGTGCAGAGAGCCGTGACAGTGCAAATTCCACCGTGGGGATGGGATGGGACTTGCTGTCAAGAGGGAATGTCTTGTCTGCAAAGCACAAGTCTTTGCTTCTGGAGTTTTGTGTAAATCTAAAAGAAATGTGGACAATATGTTGCCTGTAACTATAAAGGCCATGTTGGAAAAGCTTATGGTTTAGCTTTAAAGGAGGGGGATTCTGGGGCTGATTGGTCTCCATGCAGGCACCCACACTGAGCCCTCCCTTAGTTTCCTCTCACCTCAAAGGTTCCTTAAGAATCGTTCTGGAAAGGGAGGGATTTTACAGAAGGCCAGACTTACAATGAGCAGGTCCCCAAACGTGCCTGCAGGCAGCAGTGGCAGAGCCCAGGGTGCTGATGTTTGGTGGTGACGTTCCCCTCACTGTAACAATACCTTCTCATAGTTACACTGGCCAGGGTGGCCAGGAGTCTGAGGACTATGAGAGCGAGGAGCAGCTGCAGCATCGAATCCTCACAGCGGCGCTGGAGTTTGTGCCTGAGCATGGCTGGACTGCAGAGGCCATTGCACAGGGAGCCAAGGTATGTGGGCAGAGAAGCAACACACCAGTTGAAAGCTGGATGGAGCTGAAGTGCAAAGACAGCCAGGCCTGCATGCTTCCCCCACATACTCTTGAGTGATGCACCCTAGTCAGCAAATGCTACAGGATGACCCTTCCAAAATTAGCCTGAGGCACGATGTAGGGGTCCTAAAGAAAGGAAAACTTGTACAGGGAGTGCTTTTTAATGCTGTGGTGCTTTGTTTAAATTCATATAAAATCTTTCACAAAATAAACACGTTTTTCCTAGCTGGATCCTGCTTAGCAGTGTATGAGCTGGTCTGTGCTTCTCCCTTCTTCCCTACAGACCCTGGGCCTCTCTGTTGCTGCTGCAGGGATGTTTCACAGTGATGGCAGTGAACTGATCCTGCACTTTGTGTCTGAGTGCAACGTCAAGCTGTCTGAACTACTGGAGCAGGAGCAAAAACTAGTGCAGCTGGGCGAAGCAGAGTGAGTATTGGGTATGAACAAACATCTTCCTTGGCAGATTTTGGGAACTGGGAGGACAGAGGGGCCACCTGGGACACAGATACTTTCTAAAAACATAATTTTCCCAAATAAAACCACATTCACAGATACAGAGTAGGAGCAAAGGTATGAAGGATGTATAGTACTTTGCTTATGTGTTGCTGAGGCAGGTGGAGATTGATATTTCAAGCTCAGAGTTAACTTGGCTGTTCCTAATATATTTTTCTTATCCAGGAAGAAGCCTACAGATGAATTCTTGAGAGATGCTGTGGAAGCCAGACTGAGGATGCTTATTCCATATATTGAGAAATGGCCCCAGGTATAAAAGTAGTTATCAAGATTGTCTCTTTTTTTGTGTGTGTATTTTAAACACTCTGTGACTTTCAACATAATCTCTCCACCAGATTAGTTCAAGGTTGTAAATGAAACCCTCACTGGTTTCAAATTTGTAGCCTTCAAGGGGAGAACAACCTTGGAAGGAGGCAGCTGGAGGTGACCTTAGAACAACTATTTCTTGCAGTTCCAGAAAGGCAAAGCTCTCTGTTGTTCGTTCCACCCATCTGGCATCCCCAGGGGAGAATCTGTGTCTCTGCTCAAAGCTGTTTCCAGTGTCATTGCAAGTCAGGCTCCATGCAGTGTTGTTCTGGCTGCAGCAGTACCACCTGACATCTGGAAATGCAGAACTGCTTTACTGCAGAAACTGGCCTTCCAGTGTGTGCCTGACAAACCCTTGGCAGCCTGAGGACAGAGCTGTGAGGGCTCTGTGATTCAAAATTCAGATTTAGCTCTCAAGCCATTCTTCCTAGTGTGGGAAGGGAGTTGAATTATGGCCTCAGTAACAGCCTTGGGCTGCAAAGATTGCTGCAAGGTCAGCCTCTGTGCAGGATCACTGCTGGCCTCTGGGCAGCTGAGTCCGGCTCTCCGTGCAGAGAGAGAGGGTACACGATTCACGTTCTCGTTCCAGATTAGCATAACTTGCCTTGTGAAGGGTGTGGGTGGTTTGTGACTCTCCTGGCATTATGTGATTACATCCAAAGGCTGTGGGATCCCATAATGACAGGGCCATTCTGGCTGGCACTATTCCGCCCTTGGTTGCTGCTCTGAGTTCAAAGTCAAATTCAGAGAAGTGAGAGATGTGCCTCCCTGCCCACGGGGGCACAGGTGAGTCAGCTCAGCTTCTGCTGTTTCCAAGCTGGAGAGGCAGCTCAGGGGAGACAACACCGTGGTGTTTGAGCTGAGCAAGGAGCCTGAGCTCACCTCCCACACTGTGTGTGTTCCCTGCACATCCCAATGCTTTGGAAAACTGGCGCTGGCTGCAAAGACCTGGGAGGACTTGTCACTGAGACCTCGAGGCAAGGCAACAGCAAGAGGGAAAAGATAGCAGAGCAGAGCACTGTTGGTCTGCTTTAATATTACATCCTTCTCCCTTTGACTCTCCCACTTGTGTGTGTGTTTCCTTTGCAGGCCCTGAGCATCCTGTTGCTGCCACGGAACATCCCCTCCAGCCTCAGCCTCCTCACCAGCATGATCGATGAGATCTGGCATTATGCTGGGGACCAGTCCACAGACGTGAGTCTTGGTGCTTGGCAGACAGGCTGGCTCTAACCCTTGGCACTTGAGCCAAATGATGGGTTCAGGGTGGCACGGGGCCACTCTGTTTGTTGACTGAGGAAGACATTTCAGAAGCACCCAAGGTTCCTTACAAACTACAGTCTAATTTTTAAAGAGACTTAAGAGCCGATGAGACTAAATAGAAATTAGGGCCAATGGGATTAGTGCTGATTAAAAGGACCTACTTTCCTGGGCTCTTAAGTGCTCTTCTTTTTGAAGACACAGACAACATTGCCGAGATTCTGAGACTAAGAAGTTGATCCAGTGTTCAGCGAGTGAGTCGTGTGTCCCTGTCAAACAGCTCTCTTCCACCAGCAGTAGCATTTACAGAATTGACTTGAAAACCTTTAAAGAACCTACCTAAAAATACCAGTAGCTTATTAAAGCTTTCATCTTTCTGGCAGGAAATAAAAGAAAATTATAGCCTTAATTAAAGCAATTAATAAATTACTTTAATTCTTATAGATGTAGGGAGAGATGGAAAAAGCTAAATGAGCCATTTTAACAAACTACTTTAATAAGCTTCTTTTATCTGTGTATAAAAGAGAAGCTACTGCAGTGAGAGATAAATAAGATGGCATAAAAATTAAGGGAATAAACCGGAAGAGAACTGAAAAACTTTGAAGAACTGAAAGTCCCTTATGGTTTATGAAAGTCAAATGGACATGACAGAGCCAGTGTCTGCACTGAGCTGTTGTTAAAGTCTCCTCACTGACACAGGGATTGGGAGAGGTTCTGAAGTTTGTGTTTTGTTGGCACCTTCTCAGTGGTTATGTGAGTCTCCTGGGGAAGCTGTGATGCTGAGGCTACTCCTTTCCCAGTAAAGGGGTTTGAAGTCGCTCACAGCAGATCCCTGTTCCCAATGCCAGGAGCTAGGCAGAGTTTGGCCATGCCTCAGGGAGCCCTTCAGGTGGAGAAGGAGGAGAATCAACAGAAAGAGTTTGGTCACAGGCACCTGACAGATCCAGCTGGAAGTGGCAACATCCCCCCTGTTTCTCCCCTTGTAGGTCATGGTGCCAGCAGTGGAGCTTTCCATCCTGCTGTTGTTTTCTAAGTCAAGGCCCATGTGCTCATTTTTCTGTTGCTTTGTTATCATGAGTGGAACAAACAGTATTTTTTCTAGGTAATAGCAGCAAATGAAATTGAAGACTCATTTTTAAAAATGTTTATATATTTTGTCTGCCAGTGGTTAAAGTGGGAAAAAAAAAAGAGGAGCTATTTTTTGCATCTTTGCATTGTGTAACCCGTTGCTGTAACACACCTACAGCACTGCTGCCTGCACTGTGCTGATCCATTTCATGATCCAGCAGGCAGCACCTGTAGTTCAGGGACAGGATTTGGGAAAGGTGTCTCTCTGTGTGATGTCCTGCATAGTCCTGTCCTCTGGCTGTTCCCTTTCTTCATGCCTTTCTCTGGTGTGAGCCGCAGCTCAAGTTCTCTGCTGAGTGTAGCTGTTTCTCATCAGGCCTGAATTGGAGCCTGCCAGCCTGTAAAGCAAAGGCGAACTCTTCCCCAGGGCACACAGGCTGGGCAAGGAGGGCTCCTGGCTGTAGGTGCCTGCTTGCAGCCAGAAGCAGTGAGGGGGTGTTTGCTCAGCAGTCTCAGGCACTGTCCATGTGACCCCAGTCTGGTGCCACGGGAGCAGCTGCTCTGTCAGGTGCCCGTGTTGGCTGGTGCCCCAGTGCCTCCCAGAGATGGAGTGGGGAAGGAAATGTGTGTCCGTGTGTGATTTGCCTTTGCTATTCTCTCGATCTCCACTCAGGCCACTCCTTTCTCTCTCCCCTCCCCTCCTCTCCTGCCCCTGCAGTTTAACTGGTACACTCGCCGGGCTGTGCTCACGGGCATCTACAACACCACAGAGCTGGTGATGCTGCAGGACTCCTCCCCTGACTTCCAGGACACCTGGCGCTTCCTGGAGAACAGAGTAGCTGATGCCATGAACATGAGCAATACAGCCACTCAGGTAACGTGAGGGGCAGGGCACATGGGCAACATCCCCCTTCTCCCCAAGGATACATGCAGGCACACCTGGCTTTCCCATCAGGCACATCCCACGTGTGCTGAGTGAACCCCTTGGTTGCTGTTGGTTCAACACCAATAAATGTGTTTTCTAGTAAAGTGACATGTTTGTCAGGCTGGCCCAGTGGTTAGGAGACATCCCAGGAAACTTTCCATGTCTTTTATCTCAGGCTGTCATTTGTCTGCAGTGCTCTCAGCACCTTTCTATAGCAAATACTTTTGTTGTGCATCACATCTCTGTGTTTCGGGGCCTCAAGTAACTGCAGAAGCCAGAAAAAGGTTGTGTTCTCCCTGTGTCTCCCAGGTACAGTCCACTGGAGAAGCTGTTGTCCAGGGCCTGATGGGAGCTGCAGTTACTGTAAGTAACGCTGAAACCAGCAGGGCTGTGAGGGCATGACATTCAGCATGGGTTTTCCTCCCAAATCCGGAGGACAACATGAACAAGAATTGTCTCTCAAAATTAGATACCCTTAAGGATGGTTTCCTGGGTAGTTTTGAAGGTTAGTTCACTGTTTTGTGGTGAAAGAAGTTGTAATAGAGCATAAAGTCTGACGCTGCAGGGTGAGCTTTAGGGATGAGAGACAGGTGATCAGAATAAATACAGCTGTTCTCCATTGCTTGTCACAAGATCTCTCCCTCTGCCAGGCCCTGTGCTGGAGATCTTGACAGAGGGTTTGTGCCCCCATGGATCCCTGGGAGGTGGCACCTGTCCCTGAGCCAGAGCAGGGGACAACTCATCAACTTCCTCCAGCTGCTTCAGTTGACCTCAGTGTCCTTCCAAGAATTCATTCACTTCTTGGTAGTGTCCTGGACTGCTTTGTGTCCATGCAGAAGGAGCTGCACTTTCTCTGGGATACCAAACAGCCGTTGTGTGTTGTACTTCACACTTTATGTGGTGACTTCTGAAGGGGTTCAGGGCCTTGCTGTGATTCTATTTTTGGACGACTCCCATTGCATTTAGCAACAAAGTAATTTCCTTGCTATCACAAATACATTTTCCTTTTATCAGGACAAGACAAACAGGCTGGAACATAAATTAGAAGTAATTTTTACTGATGAAGCAGTTCTCAAGAATTTCTCCCACCTCCTTCCTCCTGCAGTTATGGTGGAATTTAGTGTCTCTCAGCCTCTCTCCTCTGCATATTTCAACAGGATCCTCCACGAAATCAATCCCTGTGCTGTGATTGTGCTCTTTGGTCTGTCCCTGCAGATAAACAGGAGGAACAGGATGGATTCTGAAGGGGGCGGGTTAGAGCCAGATGTCTTAGAGCAGAACATCCCAAGAATAACTATTAGGGGAAAACAGCCTGAACCTGCCACGTCCAGAGGTGCTGTGCAGGTGTCCCCAGTGTATCGCTGCACCTCTCCTGAGCTCTCCAGGCCTCTGCAAAATGTCCCCAAATCTTAAATTCGCTGTCCCTGACCCGCGCTGTCGCTGTTCCCGCAGATCCGGAACCTGGCGGGGCTCAACCAGCGCCGGTGAAGCGGCGGCGGCGGCGCCTTCCCCGGCACCAATAAAGTCGTTCTCAGCCTGACACGGACTCATTTCGTTGGAGCGCCGGGGCCGGGGGGAGCGGGGCGGGGCCGGACCGGGCGGCGGGATCGGGGCCGGGATCGGGATCGGGGCCGGGAGCGGGAGGCCATGCCATACGCCAACCAGCCCACCGTGCGCATCACCGAGCTGACGGACGAGAACGTCAAGTTCATCATCGAGAACACGGACCTGGCGTGAGCTCCGNCGGCCCCGCTGCTCCGCGCTCCCTCGGGCCCTAAACACGGGCGTTTCCCTCCCGCAGGGTGGCAAATTCCATTCGGAGAGTGTTCATCGCAGAAGTCCCCACCATAGGTACGGCTGCTCTCCCGGTGGCTCCCATCACTTGCCTTCCGTGTTCTCCCGCTTTCCCAGCTGCTCTCAGCTCTCCTTACCCGTGTTCAGCCAGTACCGTGCCCTGCACATGCCGTCTCAGTGTGTCTCTGCGGTGTCTGAAACGTTTTCTGTGCCCTTGCAAACTGTTTGACTTTTCCTCACGTAAATATTTCTCAGCTTGTGGCTTTCTCCTCTCTGCAGCCATTGACTGGGTCCAGATAGATGCCAACTCCTCGGTGCTCCACGATGAGTTCATTGCACACAGGCTGGGTGAGTGCTGGGCGTCGGGAGGAGGAGAAGGAAGGCGGGTTGTGGGTGAAATCAGTCAGGAGGCTGCTGTTCTCTGCCTGTCCTGGCAGGAAAGTCAGCGGCTCTTGTGGTCTCACTCAGACATTCCCCTGATTTCCTTCTCTCCCAGGCCTCATCCCGCTCACCAGCGATGACATTGTGGATAAGATGCAATATTCCAGAGTGAGTGGAGCCACGTGAAAGCCGTGGGGGGTTATCGTGGGGTGGTGGGTGTCCGATCCGACGGGAAGCGCTGGGGGTTTCCTGACTGAAGGGCTCTCCCGTGTGCGTCCCAGGACTGCACGTGTGACGAGTTCTGCCCCGAGTGCTCCGTGGAGTTCACCCTGGACGTTCGCTGCAACGAGGACCAGACTCGTCACGTCACGTCCCGGGACCTCATCTCCAACAACCCTCGGGTCATTCCGGTCAGTGCCATCCCTCTGCTTCTCCCTTCCCATGTCCCTGCTGAGCACAGGGGAGCAAACACATGGAATGTGGACAAAGCAAGGCCTTCCAGCACTTGCCACATTGCCTAAAGCTCCACCTGAGCCATGGGAGAGCAGAGCAGGAATACCTGCAGGAGCAGCGTGTGCCGGTGCCCTCCTCGTGTTTGCCGTGTTGCCTTTGCTGTCTGATGGTGTGCAAAGCAGTGTGGCCTCATCCTGCACCCCTCATCCCAAACTCTTAGGAGGCTTTAGTGTTTCCCCTCCATCTCAGCTGGAACACTCCAGGTGTGTGTGCCTGTGTGCTGCTGGGGCTCAGACAAGGTCAGTCCTTTGGCAGTGACCCATGGCCTCTGGTTTGCTGCTTTTTGGCTCTCAGCAAGGTGTGTGGAGCCTGGGCTGCCAAGCAGCTCCTGCACAGTTGTCTTGGGGAGGATTGGGGGAGCCAAAGTGGGACAGATGCAAAGGGAGTTCCAGAAAATGTTTTTACACACTGTTGAGGCCATATGTGGATGTCACCACAAGCTGGGGCTGCTCCTGCTGCCTGGTGACAGTGTCTGCCTGGTTAAAGCTCAGCTGGAGCCCACTATCTCTCACTTTGGCTGAGGTGTTGTGTGCACCTACAGCAGTTTTGGGAGTGACTTTGGGAACCATGCAGATGTGCTGGGCTGGAGTGTCCCCCATCCTATGGGGAGAGCAGCTCAGGAGGTGAGCAGGCCATTGTGGGGGTATCACATATCTGCCTTCCATCCAATAGGGTGTCTTTGTTGCTGTAAGTCACACTAGAGGGGTTCTTCACAGTCTCTAACTTTTGTAAGCAGCTGCTATTTGCTGTGGAGAGAAAAGCTGGTCTTGTCTTTAATTTCCTTGGTTTTGTTCTGCTGCTGCAGGTGACATCTCGGAGCAGAGACAACGACCCCAATGACTATGTGGAGCAGGATGGTGAGTGGTGTCACTGGGAATAAGAGCTGGAGGAGGAAATTAACTTTCCTTTCAGGCTCTTTGAATTATTTTTTCCTTTACTAGCTGTGTAACCATAAGGGAGCTGTAAATCTGACACTTCAGAGCCACCCGTATCACTGTATCCACGGGGTAGCATTTTGTCTTAATGCCACTTACAGGTTGTCCCCAGAAGTAAAGTCCTGTGTCAGAGGGTGCTTCTGTCTCTTTGTGAGAGCTTAGAGACAGCCAAGAGGTGAAATGGTGTGCTGTCCACAGAATCACAGAATTAACAAGGTTGGAAAAGACCACTAAAATCATCAAGTCCAACTTATTACCTTACATCCCATCCACTAAACCATAGCACTAAGTCTCTTCTTAAACACATCCAGGGATGGTAACTCCACCACCTCCCTGGGTAGCCCATTCCAATGGGAAATCACTCTTCCTGTGAAAATTTTTTTCCTAAACACCTAGCCTAAACTTCTGATGCAGCTTGAGAGACTGTGTCCTCTCATCCTGTCACTGGTTGCCTGGGGGCCTCTGCAGCTCCTGTTTACTTCCCTGCTCTGGGGACACGAAATCTAAGAATCCAAGCAAAGCCTGGATACTGGTGGCCCGGGCAACAAACGCATGGTGTGATCCTGCACAGCTGTGCTCTGCATTGCCCTCAGACTGGGGTGTACCTTTGCAGACATCCTCATTGTGAAGCTGCGGAAGGGCCAGGAGCTGCGGCTGCGAGCCTACGCCAAGAAGGGCTTTGGCAAGGAACACGCCAAGTGGAACCCCACGGCCGGCGTCGCCTTCGAGTACGACCCAGACAACGCCCTGAGGCACACGGTGTACCCCAAACCAGAGGAGTGGTATGTCCCAGTGTCTTTTGTCTTTTCCAGCAGGCAACAACTTGTATTTCAGCCCTGGGGGTAATTTGGGTCGGTAAGGGGTGGTGAGCGGGCCTGTCGCTTCTGCTTGCACAGACTCTGCTCCTGCATTAGGGTACCAAGGCCAGGCACTTGTTTGCAGCTGCATGCCAGGTGTGTTTGTGGTCACCTCCTGCCCTCCCTCACGTACATCACTGCTGGTTTGCCTCCCTTTTGGGCTCTTTTTCACCACTTGTTGCTGATTTTTTTCATCCCTGTGCGAATGGTGTGGAGGTCAGGGTAAGGTCAGGAAGGAACAGGTCAATGTGAGGTGGAAGAGGTTGCTACGAGAGCGAAGAGTGAAAGTTTGGGTTGCAAGATAGATTTTGCAGTCCTATTTGTTTGAGAAAGCCTACTGTGGCTCTGATTTCACCCATACGTCTGACTCCTGGAGTCTGAGCTGTGGAAGCAGGATTTTCCTCTCTGGCCCCTTCCTCTCCTCTGACATACCATTCTGAACCAGTAGCGCTCTGCTTCTCTTCTAAAAGTGACATTTTGCTTTTGGAGAGTTGCTGCCCTGCTTCGGCCTGGACAAGAACTTTCTGTAGCATCACTTTTCCATGAGTGGGTACCTGAGCTGTTTCTGACTCTGCATCCCAGTGACCACCTAGCAGACATCCTGTGATTGATTGGTGCAGTTAAGCCCTGATTTCACACCTCAGCCAACTGCCAGCAGCTTTCTGCTCTGGAGCTGTCACAGAGGTCCTGTGCTGCTCAGTTTGCACTTGGGAGACTTGAGAAGCCTTTTGTCACCACGGGTGGGGTTGCAGGTGAACCCATAACAATCCACCCTCAGCCATCCCAGCCCTATTTTATGGATGGAAGGAGTGAGCCCCACTTGCTTTGATGGCTCTGTAGGGCATGTTTGTGGGCCTGGTTCAGTCAGTCTGGGTGGAATGGGACATGTCAAGCATTTGGCTCCTCCAGCACCTCGTCAGGGCAGTGCTCAGGGGGCTGCAGTAAGAACCACACTGGCTGGTAATGCTGGAATTCTGGAAAAGGACGTTTTCCTTAGCGTTGATGATATGTGTGCATGGACTGAAGCTGTGCTTTGGAAACTGCTGGCTGCAGACAAGGCTGTTGGGGGGAAAGCCCATGAAAGGCTGTTTGAGCATGACTGAGGATACTGCTTAGCAGTTTTGTGGTCATGTCATGTCATAAGAGTTGATGTGCTAGCCTGTTCTTTGTCACCAGCAGTTTGGGAGATGAAATTGGATAATATTCAAGTTTCCAAATTATTTATGACAGATAAATTGTCCCAAAATTCACTTTAGTTTGAGTGATAGATCAGATGCCTGAGAAGCAAGAATGTCTCTGATGTGGAATTTCAAACTGGGATTTGGAATCATTTTGGACTTCATTTTGGTGCTGTAAAAATTCCCTGGTTTAATTTCTGCAGTGCTGCATCATAAGTCTGTGACACTGATGAAGTGGCAGATTTGGAATGCTGTTTGAGTGGGACAACAAAGGGATAGGCAGACTGAGATATCATTGGCTTTGCTGCCATTTTGGATGGGGAATGTCACAGTGTGACTTTTGGAGAGTGTAGGCTTTGGGAAATGTTGGTGTCACGGAGAACAGCCCCAGCTGAGCACATGCACCTTGACAATGTGGTGCTTCCCTGGCTGGGTGGCCCAAGGCAGCTGCTAGTGGGGATTCTTTTGTTTGGTGGCAGGGTCAGCTGCATCGTCAGGAACCTAGTGTGGTATACAACAGGCAGGGCGCTTGGATTGAGAAGTTCTTGATGAATTATATTTAAAAGTTGGAAAAATGTCAAAGGAAGATTTGACATTGGAGCTGCCAGTTCCCTGATGATATGTCTATCTTTCCAAGTTCATCTGACCTCATTGTGAGGACAATACAGAGCCAAAGGCTTCTGCTGTCCAAGGCTAGTTATGATTTTTGGTTTATTTTTTCATGTTAGTTACTTTTTGAGGCTGTTGGCAGAGCACTGGCATGCAGCTGGACTCTGCAAACAGCTGCCATGGTGGTGGAAACCTCTGCACTGTTTCAGACATGGGTAGTTCTACAAGTAATGAGAAGTCCCAGCTCCATTAACACTTTTATCTCTTTCAGTGAGAGTTTGTTTGAGAAATACAGTTTTATTTCAGGCAGCTGGTAACAGCCTTTCTGGGGCAGAGGAAGGCCAGGAGGAGACCTTGTTGGGCACAGGATTTTCTGCTCCAGCTTTTCTGACAGCTCAAGGCTTCGGGTTTTCTTGCATGGATTAAGCGCTCCCACAGAGTCCCTCTGAGATTGTGCTCTGTAAACCAAGGGGTGCAGTGGGTAGTAAGATGTGTTTGCCTAACTGATACACAGGTATTGTAGTGATGTTGGTGGAGGAGTGGAGGTACAGGACATTGGGATGGAGCTCAGTGATGCAGATGGTGTCTCAGGTACAGGAGATTTTTTTCTCCTGGGTCCAAGCCAACTGTACCTTCCCTCCTCAGCTGTGCTTCACAGACTTGGGCGCTGGAGTGCTCCGGTGCCTTCCTGTCATAGTGGAAAATAGAAATAAAAGGTAACACAAGGTCCATTACTTCATAAAAGCATCCAGGCTCCATAAACACAGTCCCTTCAGTCACTGACACCCCTTCACTGTGAGCACCTGCCAGACTGTGCCAGTGTAGGCTGATGGAGCCACAGTACTCCCTGCACAGGGCTCACTGAGTTTGGGCTGATCCCCTTCCTCCAGCGCTGCTGGGTGACTGTGACATTGAGGAGCCAGAAAGGGCAGTTGTGGGACTGAGCTTTTTTCTGTGATTTGATGTCTGATGACGACCCTGTTGCTGGGCATGAGCCCCAGTGCTCACTCTCTGGGGCCAAACTGAGTGCCTGGGCTCCGAGGGGCCAGGCCAGAGCATGGGCTCTGTGCCAACCTCTCCTGCTCTCTGATTCCAGGCCCAAGAGCGAGTACTCGGAGATCGACGACGAGGATGCTCAGGCTCCCTATGACCCCAATGGGAAGCCAGAGAGGTAGGGAGCTGAAAGCACTGCCACAGCTGGAGCGTGGGGTGACTGGTTGGGTGCATCCCATTGGCTCTTATTAATAGAAGAATGTCTACTCTGTGCTGAAGTTAGCAGCCCAGGGAGCTGATGTTCCCTGAAAAACAGGGCAGAGTTGCAGTTAACTGGTGATATGCCCAGATCTGGCAGGTTTTCCCCTCTGGGACATAATAGGCAGCTCTCCTGAGTTCATGTTGCCAGGTAGGGTGGTGCACACTCGGTGAAGTGTGAGGACTGTGGAGGAAAATGGCTTAGGGTATTTATTCACCTGTGTGTCTCATTCTCTCATTGCTGGTGTTACTTGCACTGCAAACCACTTGCTCAGCAGCCTTACTCCTTGGCATGGGGCTCCGTGCTGGCTCACAGGTCATGGTGCTGAACAAAAATCAATCCCAGAAGAGCTCTAGTGGCCCATGAACTCAGGAGTGTTGGTGTGACAGTTGTAGAGGGGCAGTTGCCTGGTTGGGAGGTGGATGATGCTGATGGTTGGAATTCCTGGAGAACTCCCAGCAATGGGTAGGGATGGGCTGGAACTGCTCTGTGCTTGCACTTTGCTGTGCAGAGCAGATGATGACCTAACCTCCTGACTTGTAACCTCAGGTTTTATTACAATGTGGAGTCCTGTGGTTCTCTGCGCCCAGAGACCATCGTTCTCTCTGCACTGTCTGGCCTGAAGAAGAAACTGAGCGACCTCCAGACCCAGCTGAGCCACGAAATTCAGAGCGATGTCCTCACTATAAACTGAGGTGGCCCCTTGCAAGAGAGTGCTGAGGTATGAGTGATGCAGCAGGTCCTTGCCCAGCCATGATCTGGGGAGAAGCTTTTACCTCCCAGTGTCACTCTGCCTTTCCTGGCCCAGCTCTGCTGATTGGTGACACCTCTTCCCTGACCCTGCTTTCCAAGGAAATCCATTGTGGTGTGTATGGTAAAACAGGAAAGGAATCAAATCAGTGAGCATCTTCGCTGAGACAGGCTTTTGACAGAATTTTGGTTTTGGTTTGGGATTCTGGCCATGTGGTGTTTAGGACTGGGAAGCGTGTACCTTGATTACACAACCCTACCTTATTTGCCTGTCTGTTCTTTACTGTGTTGAATAAAACCTTACCCTCACATTTTTCTGTCATCCCTGAAAGCTCAGCTGAGGCTGCAGGAGGAGGTGTCACATCATTTACTTCTCTCCAATAGACATTAACTTAATGAGATCTGCTTTGGAGGGAGCATTGCTCGCTGATGCTGATTGCTGCTCGTGACATTATCTCCCGAGGAGAGCAGCACCCCTCCCGCAGGCAGCCCAGTGTTCACTGATCCAGTGATGTGTTTGAAGCAGATGTTTGAGGCCAGGGTGGGCGAGATGCTGCAGAAGGCAGCACTACAGGAGAGCCCAGCTGGTCCAGGCTGTACTTACAGACTCCTTTGGAGCAGATGCCACCCCTGCACTGTATGCCCTTTCTGTGAGGAGCTGGGTGGGGGGGGATCTGTCTGTAATGGCCCTGGCTGACACCTTCCATTGTGCCCACAGACCCAAGGGTGTGCTGAGGTCCCATACCCTGACCTGCCTGGCAGCAGCTAAAAGGTTCCAGCAGTGGTTTGGGTCACCCCTTCTTTTCCCCTCCACTGGCACTCCCAGTGTGGCTTGGGATGAGTTTCTCATTTACACTTTCTTTGAGAGACCTGCCAATTCTGTACCTTGGGGGCTGGGAGTGAGAGGAAGGCATGTGTGCCCCTGCACTCATCCTAGTATGGATATGGGGCAT
Organism: Serilophus lunatus; assembly: GCA_013399895.1. NCBI lineage: Eukaryota > Metazoa > Chordata > Aves > Passeriformes > Eurylaimidae > Serilophus > Serilophus lunatus. The sequence goes on along the minus strand of VXBA01000502.1, from coordinate 58,551 downwards.
GGGAACAGCTCAGAGAGTGGTGACAGGGAGAGAGCACTGCCTTCCCGTCTAGGGAAAAGGTGCTGCAGCCAGGCTTCTGCTTCCATGTCCTTGCTGTGGCAGAGCTGGTGGTGGCACAGCTTCCCGTAACACTGTCCCTGAAGGGAGCTCCGTGTCAGCTGGCATGGCCAGCACTGCCAGGCTGTCATAGCATGGATAACTTACCTGGCACAACTCTGGGAGAGCTGGAAGATGGTGTGGCTTGAAACTCCTTCACCTGGGAACTCGGAGCCACCATGCCCTGGCACATTCCTGGAGCTTTGGGCAGCAGGAGGCAAGAGATAACAGTGGAGTGCTGGCGTCCTGTTTCACTTGGGGTTGCTTGATGGAGGGTGGCAACTTGCTCCACCCTTCTCCCTATCCCAGCGGTTTTAGAGCTTCACTTGAAATGTCCTGGCCATGGCTGGAGGCAGAACAAAGCTCTGAGCCAAGCACGCTGCCAGGAGCCTCAGGAAATCTCTCCCCATCAGCATTTTTCTCTCTGGCAGGCGCTACTCCCACTTGCGCTTCCCGAGCGCACTTGGATGGAACAGACAAACAGGAAGGGTGGATGTGGATAAGGGTTGTTTATTCATTGAGCAACTCCTTAAAAACAGAAAACCCAAACATTTTTGGTTACAAATGTTAAATCTTTCCCAGATTAGGTGTGTAGCCAGAAAAAGAGAGCAAGTTACACCTCTCACTCAGGGGAGGTTGGGCAGCCGGGCGGAGCTGGGGTCCGATGAGCCCTCCCATGCTTGGCCATGCTGCAGGCAGCAGCCCTTCTCTGTCCCAACATTCCCCCAGCCCCACCCACAAGCTACACCAACCCAAGACACAGAATTTACAGACCACAGGTTCCCACATCACAACACTCCCCGTGCCCAACACATGGACCTGGCACTTTAAAGGGCAGAAATAAAACCACCAACCATCCAACCCAGACAGAAAGAAGACTCCAAAGAAACACCAAGGTTTGCACGGCAATAAAAAGATAGCCCTTCTAAAGGAGGTCAATAAATAGGAGAACTAGAAAAAATCAATTGCTTTTGAGTTCAGCACATAAAGCCCAGTTCCCTCCGGGCAAGGGCTTTTACCCGATGGGTGAGGAGGGAGTGAGGGCTATGGGAATACACAGAGGAATGTAGCTCTCCCCACATCGGCATGGGCTTCTGTGCCCTGGGACTTCCTGTATCCGTAAAGCTGCCCCTTGAGAGACACATGCTACTGGCCAAAACCGGTCCCGGGGTTGCCCACCAGCAGATAAACCAGGGGCACAGCACGGGCACACAGCTGTGGGTGGAGGAGTGCGGGGTGCTGGGGTGGGGGAAGCCAGGGAGCTTGGCTCTGCCCAGTCATTCACCCCAGCTGACCCCCCTGGAAGGAAAACCAGTTTCTCCTGAGACATCTCAATTCTACAGCGAGTGTTTAAATAGCTTGAAGTGCAAAAATCAGCTCAGGCGTGGCGGGGTGTCCCCAGGAGCACCCCACTCTTCACAGAGGGGGAGACCCCACACCATCAGCCTGGCACAGCTGCATCCTCCAGTGCTGCTCCATGCTCATAGCAGGGTGATGCTCCAGTCTTCCTGCCTCGCAGAAAACACTGAACTTCTTGACCCCTTTGCCACCTCTCTTCACCTCCCAGCTTGATCCCCAAGAGTCAAAAACCTCTGAGCATCTGTCCGAGGGCTCTTCAGCAGCCACCACATTTGCATTTGTGTGAGAAGGAAGTATCTCTTACAATATGGATTTTCAATATATATTTGAAGTCAGTCAAGGCTGAGCCAGCCATCGCTTCCACTAATGCCAGGGTGTGAGCCAGCAGCACCTGCTCCCCAAGGTCTTGGTACAGAGGTGCCAAGGACTCCTGGGGATTCTGAGGGGTGGCTGCCGGCATCCTTGCCACCCCCTGGGGAATTAAAAGGGGGGGACCCCTGCCACAGCCCCCACCCACCAGCTCACGGGGATGATGTGGGCTCCCTGCTTTCAGGCTTGTCGTTTTTGGAGGACTTTGGCTTCAGCAAGATGAACCTGTTAAGGAGGTCGGTGTCCGAGCTGGCCTGGGCGCCCGCATACGCCTCCCCTGAGGACAAAGTGAAGGATGGGCTCACCCAGTGGGGAAAGCCCTGGGGGCTGGAGGAGCAGCAGCTCCTTGGCAGGGGAACAGGGACACTCACCAGCATAGCTGGAGGACTCGGCCATGTTCTGGGAGCCAGTGATGTGGTGCCAGTAGGCGCTGCGGGGCAGCATGGTGGTGGGGGTGCAAGGGTAGGAGAAGTGCTCAGTGCCTTTGTTCAGCAGCTGTGGTGGATGAGAGGGGGAGAAGGGTGACACAGGGGCCCCAGAGGCTCCCCCTGCTGTGTCTCCCTACAGGGTGGTCTGGAGCTCACCCTGACATTCTTCTCCATCTCCAGCAGGACCCTCTTGTGCTGCTCAGCGATGGCCAATGTGGCACTGTGCACGCGCTCGTAGATCTGCTCGCCCTCCTGCGTCTGGAAGGTGTAGAGACCTTCCCCTGCATCACACATCCTGTGGGGACAGGGAATAGGATATCATCAGGCTCTTCAAGACAAGCGATGATAAACAAAACCCATCCCAGGTGGCAGCTGGCCCAGCTTCCCATGCTGTTACAGGTGTCCCTTTGTCTCCTTCATGGTGTTGAGCTGGGACCAGAAGCAGCTCCAAACGTCCCCTGCCATGGGCCACCCTATATGGGCCGTGGCCATCACCCCAGCCTCAGGCCTGCTCTGTGGTGATGGCAGCAGTGCCACCTCCTGGAGCACCCAACGGCGATCCCTGTCCTGGCAAGGGTGACATCTCACCGTCCGGCCTCGAAGGTGAAGCGGGTGGCGTCGCGGCCGTAGCGGCGCAGGGAGCAGAGGGGCCAGGAGACCAGCTTCACCCGGGGGTTGTGCGTGTCCCAGAGGTAGATGTTCTCATGGGTGATCTGCAGCTTGCACTCACCGTAAACGTCCAGGTTGGGGCAGGGGAGGAGGAACACGTTGAACCGGTCTGGAGAGGAGAAAAAAAAAAAAAGGAAAATAAAATAATCTGTAGGGGGTGTAGCGAGGTGGAGCCCCGGGCGAGCAGCCCGCCGCCACGCTCACCCGTCTGCTCGCACTGCACGCCGGGCGCCAGCAGGTCGGGCTCCCCCAGGCTGATGTCGTTCAGGCGGGCGCCCAGGCACTCCACTGACAGCGTCTTGTACCACTCCTCCGCCTCCAGCTCTGCAAGGCACCACGGCAGCCCCTGGGCGACCCTGGCCAAGCCGGGCTGCCCCACCCAGCACCCCCAGCCGGGCTCCCCTGGGCGCTGCCTCCTACCTGAGTCGCAGGTGAAGGTCCGGGCGGAGTCATCGGTGAAAACGATGGCCACGGCCTGTCTCTTGGTCTCCTTAGGCAGCCGGGTGATGCACTTGACATTGCTGATCTCAGTGACCTGCACAGAGGTGGGGGTCATGGAGGGCTGCACCCAGACCCCAGCTGCTGTTCCCAGACCCCATCATCCACTGCCTCCCGACCCTGTTCCCTGCTGCCCCCAGACCCCGTTTCCCACTGCAGTAGTGGCCCCTGCAGAACCCATAATCCAGCTCCTGCACCCTAACCCAGCTGCTGCACTCAGACCCAGCTGCATCCCACTGGAGCACATGGGGCGACAGCCACCCAGCAAGTTCAGGCAAGGAGGGACCTGGTCTGGCATGGAGCCTCAAGCAATGGGCAGCACCCCAGCACCCCTCCAGTGCACCCCCTCACCTTGGGGCACCCACGCAGGCATGCCGCCTTCTCATCCGGGTACTTCTCCAGGCGCTGGGGCCCTTTGCTGGAGGATTTCCGGAAGACCAGCCAGCAGCGCCGGTAGATCTGCCGGACAGAGAGCGTGGCAGCTGCCGTGCTGCAGGCGGGGGTCCCCGTCCCCACCCCCCCTCTCGCACATCCCCAGGACCTTTGCCGGGTTCTGCTGACCCTGCTGGCCTGGGGACAGGAGGGGATGCTGGGGATGGGGATATCTCAGGGCTGCAATCATCCACCCCCACCCCCCGCCAGTGCTAATTACAGAGTTTAATTCATGAACACAGACAAAGCTCTCAAGGGAACGCCTGTCCCGGCATCTCCCCGTCCCCTCTCCCACAGCTCCTGCCTCTGGGGGTAGTGGGGCCATCGTCCCCACGCATGTCCCCCACCTCGAGCCCGCTCCCTCTTTGTTCTCCCTAATTAGCATGAAATTACCCAGCATGCTCGTTGCTGCCGGCTCCCAGCGATGGAGGCGGGCGACCAAACCTCCTGACCCCCCACCTTCGGGTGCTGCACTCCAACACCACCCTAATTTGCACCCAGCAGAGCACCCCACTCCTCTGGGGTGGGGCACCCCCGATGCCAAACTGCGTGTGGAGGGAAACTAAGGCACAGCGGGCGGGGAGGGCTCAAGGATGCCCTCAAACCCTGGGTGACTTGGGACAGGTGAATGAGTGTCACTCGGTGAAGGATCCGGCTGGTGGAGGATCTGAACCCCCGGAGCTGCTGGATGGTTTGGGTACCAACAAGTGGCCTGTCCCTGCCCGCCTCTACACCCCTGCCACCACAGCTCCCAAAATGCTGCGTGTTTAACCCAAAACCAGAGGCACAGGATGGTGTAAGACAGACCCAGCCTCATCACCTCGTGCAGAAACCAGCACCCCAAATCCACGAGGGTCTCCGCCACGCTCCCCATTCCCCAAGACATCCACTCACCCCCAGCTTCCTGCTCTTCATCCTCACATAGCCCTGCTTGATGATGTCGTTAAAATTTGTCGCCATGGCGATGGCTCGCTGGAACGGGGGATATTTTGGGAGGGGGGGGCTGCCTTCACCTTTGCCCCCCCCTCTCCATCCTCTTCCTCCGTACCCCTTCTGTCTCACCACCGGCCCAGCTTGGTGTTAGCGGTATCCACCATCCTGGCCGGAAAAGAGAAATGACAGATCGACGGGTGACATCTTCCTCCTCCCCCTCCTCCTCCTCTTTCGATCCTCCTCCTCCTCTTCCTCCTCCCTTTGCTGCCTGAACCATCCGAGTGGAACAGTCCGGTGTTAACCCCTGCCAGCACGGTGGAGCCAGGCCGGCACACACAAGTGGTCCCCTGCCACCTCCTCCAACATGTGTGCCAGGGGACACCCACACCGGGCCTCGCCCACAGGTCTCCATCACCTCTGGCACTGCCCCTCCTTCCTTCCAGCCTGCTCGCTCAGGCACCAACATGGGCCCTGCCGCTGGGCATCAGTAGGGCTGTGTTAACAACCTCCTGTTAGCCAGGCCAGCTCTGATGTGAGGTGTTTCTGCGCTGGCACCGCTTGCTCAAAGGGACACCAGCTCCCAACCTCGCACCCCGCAGTGTAACCCAGCCTCCCTCCAGCCCAGGCACGAAGTCGGCCTTGCTCAACCTGGTCCCTCCTCGGTTCCCCCAGCGCCGAGCGGTGGAACCAGGTGGGGACCAGGTTCCTTTCCCAGCTGCTGAAGTCCCATGTAGAAGGCAGTAACCCGGGAAACGGGACGGGGCCATCCCAAGGGATGCTCCTCCGTGTCAGTGACGCCCTGATCCCCAAAGCCCAGCACCCAGGGGGATCCAGCTGGGACAGCACCTTGAGGACCCCCCGCTGTCCCGAGAGAGGGATATATTCCCCCCATTCCCCCATCCCTCATCATCCCCACTCCAAGCACATGAACACCCCAAGGGAACTCAGAGATGTTGCGGAACATCTCCTGCCCCACTCCCCGACCTGTCACCTCGGCACCCCACACCCGCCCCTC
>VXBA01000502.1:23833-38227 GCA_013399895.1 Serilophus lunatus | reverse complement strand
GCTGGGCTGAGGCGAACTGCAGGTGCCGTGACCGAGGTCGGTGACCCCGCGGCCCCCGCAAAGCCCTGGGGGGTCTCGGAGGGGTCTGTACGGAGCAACCAATGCCGGGCCCGCCCCGCTGAGTCACCGCCCGCCGGGGGGACGGGGCGGGGCCACTGGTACCGGGGTTGAGCGCCCGTGCTCAGCCGAGTGGGCTGCGAGCTGGGGAGTGGTCCTGAGCCGAGTCGAGCCGAGCCGAGCCGAGCCGAGCCGAGCCGAGTCGAGCCGAGCCGAGCCGAGTCGAGCCGAGCCGAGCCGAGCCGAGCCGAGCCGTGCCAGCCGAGCCGAGCCGGGCTGAGGTGCCGGGCGGAGCCGAGCCCAGGTACAGGGGCAGCGGGAAGCGGCTGAGCCGCGGGTGGGGAGGATCGAGGCGTCCCGGCGTTCGCCGTGGGGGTCTCGAAGGCCACGGTAAGGGGCGCTTGCCTGGCACTCCCGGGAGGACACCGGGTGTGCGGTGCTCCAGGCGCGGGCAGAGCGGCGGGAGGAACCCACGGGTTGGGGCTGAGTGGGGTGGGCGTCAGCCAGGGCTGGGAGCAACCTGGATAGGTGGAGCGGGGGGTGTGCTGCCTCGGGCTGGGCAGCGCCCGGGGTCTCTGCTCGTGGCCACGGTGCCAATTGTCTGTGAAACCAACCTCCATCCCTGCTTCTTGGGGCTCGCACTCCCCTGCCCCGGAGGGAGGCTGGATTCGCGAGCCATGGAGCCGCTGTGCCCGATGAGCTGTGCGGGACCAGCTGCTCCTGGCTGCTGCCGGCGGCAGAGCCGAGCCCCACGAAGCCCGAGCCGCCGGCCCGCCGTGAGGCCGTTGCTTCCCAGCCTGTGGGAACCACCAGCACACCCCGTTCTTTCCCGTGGGACTGCTGGCGTGTTTCGACAGAGTAATCTCCCTTCTTTAAAATGCCTGTTGGAAGGATTCCTCCTGCAACATCCCAGCTTGCTGTTGCCGGTCCTGGCATGCCGCTGTGGGATATGAGATGCGGGATGCTTGGGGTGATCCCTGGCCACTGCCTGAACTGCCCCTCCAGAGGGACCAGCAAAACCCAGCGACGGCAGCTGGAGAATTGAAATGAAGTCTCCTGGAATAACCTTCTGGCAGCAAGTCCGAATGGCTGTTCAGGGAAGGCAGCCAAAGCTCGTTTCATGGTCTGAGAGCTGCAGTAACCCCCCTCCAAGCTCCACCGCCAGCGGGGAGCCAGGAGTGTTTCGGAGATGGGGGAGAGTAAATCCTTTGAGCCTGAGATCTTAGCCAGGGCGGGGTTTGCTGTGCCTCTTGCTGGGTTCGCAGCTCCCATGTGAATTAAGCCAAGGACTAAAAATGCTGCATACTTGGTTCCAGTCCAGCTTTTAATCCTGTGGCCTGGGGGCTGCTATTCGCAGAGCAACAGGTTTACAAGCAACTGCATGCTGCCTGAATGGAGATCCCTGGGAATAGCTGTCCCTGCACCTTGTGGTGGCACCCGTGGCTGTTGCAGGGATGGTGGCGTGGGGTTTTCCGCCAGCAGGCTGGGTGGCTGCCGGCATGCCAGTGTCTGCATGGGACCAGCTGGGTGCAGCCTGTTGGCGCCTGTTTTTCAGGAGGGCTCCAACTTGCCAACTCCTTTCCCATCAGCTCACTCGGCAGCTGGGGTTCGGCAGGAATCCCGTGGGCCCCTGGTCTCTTACCTGACTCCTTGGGTGCTGCAGATTTTGCCCTTACCAGGCTCGAGGATAGCTACTTTCTGTGCCAAATATCTGTGAGCCTGATTTGGGTTGGTCCTGAGCTGCTCTGCCCTACACCTCCCTTTCCCTGGCACCTGCAGCTCAGGCAGGTGGCGAGGACCTTGCTTATGTGAAGGAGGACAAGACTTGGGGGGACAGGGTGTTCTGGGAGCTATTTAAAACCCGGGAGAGCAGCCCGGGGGGAGGGAAGGTAGAACGGGTCTGCAGGAGACCAGTGGTTACTCCTGAAGAAGGCTGAGTGGTGGGAATGCACTGGCAGGACGGCTGTCTGTACCCACTGTGGCCAGTGACGTGCCACGGGGTGCTGAGGCAGGACAGCCTGCACTGCTTCGTTCTCGTGTCACGGCAGCCCTCAGCCCACCGCAGTTGTACCTGGTCCCTCTCAGGACAAGTGTTGCTGCTGCTGAACCCGCAGGCTTTACATACCACCGAGCTGGGTGCCGTGTTACCCTGGCACGGGAGGAAGTGCTGGGTTGATTTGCTGTGATATTTGTGTCCGTGGTGTTTTTTAGGAAATGGATTTTTTTCGAAAATTTTGAATCTTAAGACCCAGTTTTAAGCAAATACTCTGTCTTAAGAGCCCCAGGCAGTGGCAGGCGCCAGCCTCTCATCAGTTCTCCCCACGCCTGTGTGGGAAGGGATGGCTGCCAGGGTCTGGCAAAGGACAGATCTGGCAGGGGGTTGTGCTGCTCTCATGGGAATCTTTATCAGATCTGGTTTTGTCCTGTTGGCAAGACTCATCTCGAAGGTCCTGGATGTTCTATGCAACGCCATGGCCCAGAAAAAGCCAAACCGCTGCACCCCGTGCTGTGGCGCAGGCTGGCATCGCTGGGCTGCCGGCGCAGTGCAGCTGCCCCTCAGCTCCCCAGGCATTAACAAACGCGCTGGGTCGGCTCCTGCCGCCCACCAGTGATGGGAATCACATGCCAATGCCATGAATAACATGCGGGCTGGCCCCTGCGGACACGCGCCGCTGGTCAAAGACAAGGGCACTTTGTGAAGCACCCAGACGACTGACACTGAGGAATCCCCTTTGCAGGGGGACCCCAGTGAGGTCTCCACCTCCTCAGGCAGGTCCGACCCTGGGGTACATTTTCTGTGGTGGGCTGGTTGTGCAAAGTTGTTGTGCATCTCACCCAGCCTTGCCTCTCCATGTCACAGTTTCCTCGTCGTATTCCCGAGTCCCTGTTCGGGCTGTTCCCTGTACGGATGCTCATTAGCATCTCAAAGAACAGAATGTCACTTTCCTAACGGACCTGGAAGGAAAGCAGATAAAAGCCCCTGGATCTCCCCATATCCGACGTTTGTTTGATGTGTCACAGCATCTTCCCTTCTCCTTGGGAAAAACGTCACATCCAAAGCAATGTGTCACCTGTAAAAGCTTCAATATCTGCTGCCAAGTCATACAGAGAGCAGTAAGGTGGTAGTAAACACCAGAGGTTTTTGTGGATTTTTTAGACCTGTTTTCCCCTATTGATCTACAGGTTTTGAGGGTTCAATATAAATCCTTGGCTTTTCTTTCCAAGACTAGCATGTTCTTTTAGTGCTGATGGGAAGATACAACCTGATGCCTGGGGCTGAGCCTCCCTCTGTGCTGGCACTGAGGAAGCCTGTTCTGACCTGTGTAGCTCTGACACTGTCTGCCACCTCTTTGTACATCATCTGGCTGATTTTCAGGCCAAACCAGGAATTTTTCCCAACTACCCCCCGGGAATAGGAAGATGACGAGGCAGGATTCATCCCTGACATGAACTCAGTGCATCCGGCTACCTTTGCTACTGCTCATTGCCAGCCTGGATGGAAGCCGTGTTTTCCCGCTACAAAACCATTTTCGGGTGATTTTCTCTCGCTATTGTTCAGCTCAGGAAACAGCAATTGGCGTCAGGTCGAGGAGGACCATATAGGGCTCCGAGGGGAAATACCAGCTCCCCCACCCACTTTCCCACGGGGATTTATGGTTCCAACTAAGTAATGGCTGAAAGGAGCTGATCCTCTCCTTCTACTAACCCAATGCAGTCTTAAAGGTACCAGCATAGCAGGGTGGCCTAAAGCCTTATTGGGATTCAGCATTCCCTGTCTGGAGGGGATGCTTTCCTGGCATGCCAGCTCTGTTTCACTGCAACATGATTGGCATTCATGTGCAGTTCTGTTGCTTTTAAGTGATCCAGGTGCTTTCCATCACCAATGGCATTTTGCCACCCCAGATCCATGGGTTTTGTATATACGTGCATGATTACCAAGTGTGTGACAAAGCAGCCCCATCCAAATCCATTTACTGCTCACAAGTTGTTCCTGTACCATACCCTCCCAGCCCACACTAGCAAACCTCGTTAGTGTCACTCAGTCGCAGCCATAGCAACAGGTTAATTAACAACTCGAAGCCCCAGTTTTCTGGTGATAAACGGCAGCAAGAAGCAGGTGAGGAGAGATGGGGGCTGGGCTGTACACCGTGCAGGATATGCCCTGTGTCTGTGCTGTCTAGAGAAACTTCCAAAGCTCGTGATGGTGGGAGTTTTCAAGCAAGTGATTTTTCCCCAGCCTTCCCATTTAATGACTCTTGGGCACCTGGGAGAGCTCAGGAGCCTTTGAAGATGATACTGGTTGGTGCTCCAGCATCCGTTCGCAGCAAACAAAACAGGACTTAAGCTGCAGAGTTGGGTGAGTTTTGAGAGGATGTTTGACAGCCTTACAGGAGAGGGGTTCAGTGATGGCAAACAGGGTGCTGGTTTCACTCTGGGCATTGGAAAATGTTTGGCTTGGCCAGGTGGTCCAGGAGCCCCCACTGATGCTGGTCCACTCTAGAATGGCTCCTGCTTGTTGCCAGACCCTGGCAGGGTTGTTCCCATCATTGTGGTGACAGCAGGGCGAGGAGGAGGTGACACTCAGTGCATCCCTGCAGCGCTGAGTTTGTGGTCTGGGGCAGGCATAAAATGCGATGAGAAAGGCTATGGGTGCAAAGACTGTGGCTGGGTGAGCGCAGGGGTGGGGTAGCGCCTGAGGGTGCTCAGCGCTGGCCTGGGTGTAGGTCACAAGTAAATACAAAGAAAAGGGTGGTGGAGCAGAGTGCCGGATGAAGGGATGGGCAAGGAGACTGCAGAGCATGTGGCCTGGCTGGTCATGAGGGGCAGAAGGGATTTGGGCAGCCATGGTTGCTGGGTTGGCATTGCCAGGATGGGCCTGGGAGGAGCCTCGTTCTGCCAGGCTGAAATGATGGACCGGTTTACAACGTGTGTGGCTCCTCAGCTAATCTGCAGGAGAGGAAAGCACACGAGAAATTCATTTTAGGGCTGACAAATTAGGAAACCATGGTTTCCTTCTGTTCCTGTCGCTCGTGATAAGAAGCCAAGGCTCGAACTAAGATGTGGAACATTAAGCAGAAGAAGGGACCCCTCCCATGCACAATCGCTGGTGGTTGGTGCCTGTGCTGGGGTGGTGGGGCACCCCCTCCATGCCGTGAGCTCCCCAGCTTCCAGCCTCCACCATTCTTGCAGCCCGCAGCCAGGTGGGATGCTCGGTGCTCCTGGCTCCTCCTGGTGGCAGACAGGAGGGAGCTGGCCCTGACACCGGCTTTTATCCCATCCACTGCCTTTGCTCTCCATCCTTGACACCATGGCATGGGTGATACCCAAATACTCATGTGGACTCTTTCCTTTGTACCTTTCCAGGCTCTGCTGTCTCCTCGAAGGCCAAGCCAAAGCAGAGAGCTACCTGGGATGAAGGTCCTCCTTCTGCTCCTTCTCTCCCTGCTGCAAGGTAGACTCCCCAACCATGTCCTGTTTTGGGATGGTGAGCTGGGTTTGGGCTGCTGAAAGTAACTGGCAGCCCCCCAAAAAATGGCTGGGGAGCACTAAGGGGCTTTTGCAGCTGTGACTTCCACAGAGGTAAAACATGTAATGGGCTGATGTGCCTCTGATGGGTCTGTTGGGCAGGATGTGTCCCTTCCAGGGGAAGGAGATGACCTCCATCCATCCCTTATGGAGATGGAGAGGTTGTCTTGTCAGTCTGCTCATGTGGGTGGTGGCACATTGGAGAGGGTGTCCCTGAAAGACAGGAGGTCCTGTTGCCTGAGGAGCCCTGGCAGATCCTTGCAGCGTGGCTGTGACATCGTGGAGGTGGCTGATGTCACGCAGCTCATCCAGGACAGGGTTGGGATGACTCGGGTGAAGAGCCTGGTGTGGCACACATGGCAGCTGCTGTGGAGATGCAGTGTTTGGTGGGGGTGGCTGTCCCTCCAGCTGAACCAGAGTGTCTGTCTGCTTGTACAACACAGGGATGGGAGCCAGTGGCCACAGGGGAGAGGATTTCCACTTCTGCGGTGACCGAAACCAGACCCAGACCAGCTTTGTCATCTACGAGCATGGGCCCGCCATCATCTCCATCGAGAACACGGCCCAGGCACTGATAATAAAAAGGCCCTTTTTACCAAATAGGAGAAACTCTTACTACAAGTACAGTTTGCCCCCCACCTTGGGCAGGTACCGCTTCTGTGTCTACTGGTTCAAGGCCAACAGGACTCTGTACCTGGCATATGGGAAGCAGAGCATCCTACTGGGTGGGGACCCATCCAGCATCATCACCAGGGGACAGGAGAGTCAGAAGACTGAAAGAACCAGAACATTAATCTTCAATGTGTCCTATATCTCAAAGGATGGGAAGAACACCTCCCTTGATGCTAAACCTGAATACTTCTTTCCTGGTAAAGGCAATTCAGTGTTACTTTAAGGAAATAAAGGGTTTGTTTCATCCCCAGCCCATTCTATAGCCATCAGCAGAGCACTGGTGGTGTCCCAGTTAATGGCTTAGCCTGGTGATGTGAAGACAGCTGAAGGGTAATGGAAGGGGATGTAGGTTTGCTTGAAGCAGTCCAAAGACAGGCCTGGTACCTGGGATCCATAAAGATGAAGGTGGAGACTTTCAAAAGTGTTTTGCCCCCTAAAATCCTGGGAAGCTATGGGTTTAGCAGTGTCCCCTCAGGGTCCTGTCTCTGCCAGCCTAGTCCCAGTGGCCTTGATGGGAGCCAGGCTCTGGGTGGCAGGAAAGCCCTCTGGGTTGGGGTCACCATCAGCTTCCCAACTTGGGACTGGTTTGAGGCCCCCTGCATTCTGCTCCTCCCAGGGCTGTGCCCAGTTGGTTTGGGGCATGAGGAGGCCAGTTCTGCCCATGCATTTCATGACATTTTCTTTTCATCAGCCTCTCCAGAGAGCATGCCTGTCTGGGAGCAAGATGTGGAAGACCAGCTCAGTGCCCTGGACAGCCTCATTGCCCAGCCCCTGGCAGCAGCCATGGGAGCCATGGAGCAGCAGATGCTCCGGCGGTGAGTTCCTGTCTCACACCATTCCCACTGCTGCCTTTATGTGTCCAGTGCATCCCCCTCACTGCTCCCCTTCCCTCACAGCAAACTTGGGGAGCTGGAGAAGACACTGGCCAAGGTGGAGCTCGAAGGGCAGAACCAGACCTTTGGGAAAGCCACTGTGCATGCAACTGTCTTGAGGGTCCAGCCCACTCAGGCTCCTCAGTACCTTGCCTTTGCTTCCCAGAGAGAGGTGGGTCCTGGAAATCCTGCACTAGTGCTCTTGGCCGATTGCTTCACCTCCCAACCTCTCTACTGATGAGTCTCTCCTTGCAGGAGGTTGGAGAGGTCCATGGGTTCACGGTGGGCCTGCCAAGTAGCCTGTTCATGATGGTGAAGGACAGGGAGGAAGTGGTGGAGCACAGGGTACTCCTCATGGACATCAACAGCCAAACCATGTTCCAGGTAATGCCCATGTGCATGGCATGGTGGGATGTCCTGCCATGCTGGGTGCTCTGGCAGTACAGGGCAGCAGGGATGGCATGCAGGGCAAAGTGCTGGTGCTCACTTGGAGAAGATTCTTCAAAGGTGAGCTTCAAAAAGAAGCTTGATGGGGAAAAAGTCCTGGGACCTCTTTCCTGGAGACTCTTACCTGCTTCAGACCCAGCAGCTCTTCCATGCCACACTGCCACTGCCTCCTCTTTTTCTCCAACAGGATGAAAACAGTAGCCACATCCTGGGTGACAAGGTAGTCAGCATTTCCCTGGTGGACACAGTGGTAGCCAACCTCTCTGACCCAGTGGTCCTCACTTTCTTCCATGACCAGCTGCCGGTAGGTGGGGACACAGCCTCATCCAACCTGACCCCACCAGGAATGGAGGGACAAGGAGGGCTCAGGCCCTGCTGCTTAGACCAGTGGTCACAATCCAGCCGGTCCATGCCCTTGGCCTGCCTGTGCACAGTCTTCTGTGTCTTCTGAGTCTGCATCATGGTCATGGGTTCACCGTGTGCACTGGTGGTGGCACTGCCTCTACCTGTCCAGGAGATGCTGTGTGACAGATGTGTCACCTCCAGCACAGTCTCCAGGGCTGGGAAGCACTCTGAGTTAACAGTCCTTTGGCTCATTCATGGCACTTTCAGGTGCCTGCTCAAAGCTAAACCTCTTGTTTGGAAAAGGGGACCTGGAAGGAGTTATCTGCTCCATTATCTGCCACGAGAGTGATCTCTGCCTGGAGCCTGCTCCCATTATAGGAGTTGGTTTGTCTTCAGAGATCATCTTGCCTCCTGCTCTTTGTTCTCCCCCATCAAATGTGGTTGTCGGGCAAGAAACCCACAGCTGCATCCTGACCGGGGTCCGCGGTTTTGTCATTGCAGAGGAACGTGACACCACTGTGTGTCTTCTGGCAGGAGGACATCACTGGTGAGTGCCCTTGCCCTTGAGTGTGAATCCAGGCACTGCCTTTGCCCCTTTTGTAGGGTACCGCAGCTCTAGTGGTAGGGGTGATGGTTGTTCTGTACCTCCCTTCCTCACTCCACCTCCATAAAACATTTCCACAGGGCTGATGTTAGGTTTTTTCCTCCATAGCTAACTTAAGACTTTCCCCTTCCCTAGGGATGGGTCCCGGTCCTGAGTGGGCTATCTGAGTATGTGTGCTTGGCCTGAGACAAACTGGGACACTCCTCCCCNCTCTTGTCCTTCCTCTTTCCTTGCCCTGAAGATCCATGCTACTGAGGCAGATGTTCCTGCTGCTCCCCAGACATTCTCCCTTTCTCTTGCATAGCCAGTTCTGGGACCTGGGACACCTACGGTTGTACAACAGTGACGGGGGACAGCCAGACAGAGTGCAGGTGCAACCATCTCACCTACTTCGCTGTACTGATGGTGAGTAGCACTTTCCCACAGCTCTCTACATTGTTCCCATGGGATGTTCTTCCTCATCATCTCTTGTTCCTCCTTCTCAGGTATCCTCCCCAGAGATCACCTATATACACAGGAATTACCTGAGTATCATAACCTATATTGGCTGCCTGATCTCAGCTTTGGCATCCATTTGCACCATCATCTTCCTCTACTTCAGGTGCAGTCTGATGGTTCACCCCACACTCTCTGTCTGCGTCCTGTCCCTTGCCATGAACCCCTGGGTGGGCACAAGCTTTCCAAGTGCAGTTGATGGCCTGGCTACAAGCATGATGAAGGAGCCGTGCTTGAAAAGAGCAGAGTTCTTTTCAGAAACAACCCGCTTGGTCAGATCTGCAGAGAAAAAACTGGCTCTTTTCAATTATTTTGGGAAATCTGCTTGTTAAGGATCTGGCAAGCAGAAGCCTCCAAAGATCTTTTCAAGGACCTAGTGGAGAACATGAGTCTCCTGTATTCTTCTGAATCTTGTCACTGATCCTATATGGATCATTCAGATCTGAAATCAGAATCGTAGAATCATAGACAGCTTTGGGTTGGAAGGGACTATAAAGACCATCTTGTTCCAAGACCATTTTGTCCCTGCTGTGGGCAGGGATGCCTTCCATAGACCAGGTGGTTCAGAGCTCCATCCAACCTGGCCTTGAACACTTCCAGAGATGGGGCAGTCACAGCTTCTCTGGGCAACCTGTGCCAGGGCCTCACCACCCTTAAAAAGAATTTCTTCCTAATATCTAGTATAAACCTGCCCTCTGCCAACTTGAAGCCATTCCTTCTTGTCCTGTCACTCTACGCCCTTGTCCAAAGTCCCTCTCCAGCTCTTTTGGAGCCCCTTTAGTCACTGGAAGGATCTCTAAGGTCTTGCTAGAGCCTTCTCTTCTTCAGGCTGAACAATCCCAACTCTCTCAGCCTGTTTCCAGCTGTGCTTCAGCCCTCTGAGCCTTTTCAATGCAAGGTCAAGACAAGGGCCTGGGTTTTTACATGGGATGGGTGGTCCCACCTGTGGGGCTGGGATCTCAACCTCTGGCATCACCAGAGTCTCCTTGGTCTTCTGCTGGGGCGAGTTGCACCATTGTAGGGCTGTGGGGTGTTCTGGGGCACCAGATGCTGCCCAGGCATGGTTGTGAGGTCTGCTCCCTTTGATTCTCCAGAAGCAAACAGCGAGACCAGATCACGAGCATGCACATCCACATGAACCTGCTGGGTGCCATCTTCCTCCTGGACATCACCTTCCTCCTCTCTGAGCACTTGGCTTCCAGCAGCAGTGAGGCAGTCTGCAGAGCTGGGGGGCTGTTTCTGCACTTCTCCCTTTTGAGCTGCCTCACCTGGATGGGCATCGAGGGCTACAACCTCTACCGTCTTGTGATTGAAGTCTTCAACGCCTACCATGACCACTTCCTCCTCAAGCTCTGCCTGATGGGCTGGGGTGAGCACGGGGGAGGCAGAAACGCTCGAGGGCACAGGGTGGACGGGCACTTGGGTAGGTCTTTCCCATATATGATGCCTGGATGGGGATACAGATATAGCTGTGGGGGAGCAGGTGTCTGTTGAGAGGCTCAGTGGAGAAGGAGAATCGATGGCTGAGAGCAGAAGCTGGTGCTAGAGCATGAGTGGGTCACCCTCGGGCTCTCCCAGCAAGGGAGACATGAGAGCCGCCACTTGGGATCTTTAAATAGTAGCAGTGAGATGCTCTCTTTCTGAAAGAAACATCCAGGGCAGCCCAGAGAGATGGGCTGGATGAAGGAATCATCTGCACATCTCTGCCATGCTTTCATGAGGAGGCCCATGAAAGATCATGAGATTAAAATTCCATGTCCCTGTGAGACCCCCAGCTGGGGTTGGCACAGCACAGCCCATTCCCAGGCTGGGGCTTATGGTAGGAATCCTTGTCATGTGCTCCATCCTCGGTTCCCCCTTCAGAAAGAGGATGTTGGTTCGTATTCTGTATGGGGAGAAAGGGGCAACAAGTCCTCCCAGAAGGTCCAAAGGCTAAGGACTAGGGCAGCCATTTCACTCTGCCCTTGTCACCCAGGATTCCCCTTCATCTGCGTGATGCTGATATTCCTGGCCAGCTGGACGAACTACGGCCCCCTCTCCATTCCTGTCTATGAATCCATTGATGGCAAATCCATCAGTGCAACCATGTAAGTCATGGGAAATGGGTTTGTGGTCTCTGGTTGTAGGTAACTTTCTGGCTGAACTTTTGCCACGTCCTGCAGGCTTTCCTTGGCCCCCTTGTGGCTTTTCTGGGGTTCTGTGCTGGGGTGTGGTGGAAGATCTTTCCTCCCTGGGCACTGGGTTGGTACCATACCTTCATGCTTCCTCCAGCCCCTCCCAGCTCATGTCCCTGTGTAACCCTCTGTCCTTTCTCCTCCCTACAGATGCTGGATCACTAGCCCCCTGATCCATAACATTGTGAACCTGGGTTTCTTCAGCCTGGTGTTCCTCTTTAACTCAGTCATGCTGGGGGCCATGGTTCGGGAGATCCTCAGGCAGAACAAGAAAGGGCACAAGCTCAAGCATGTTCTGGCCCTCTTTGGGCTGAGCATCCTTCTCGGCATCCCCTGGGCACTGATCTTCTTCTCCTTCACCTCTGGTGTCTTCTGCCTTGTCTCACTCTACACCTTCACCATCATCAACTCCCTCCAAGGTGAGCCTGGGATGCTGGGCTTCTCTGAAGGGCACTGGAGCCTTCATGGGGTGTTGGTGGGGTGGTGATTGAGAGGAGCCCTGGCAAGCTGGCTGGCTAACTTTCAGCTGCTGTTGGTTCCCTGAAGGGGTTCACTCACCCTTCCTTTGTCATCTCCTAGGTTTCCTCATCTTCCTCTGGTACTGGACCATGGTGCTGCAGGCGAGAAAGTCCCCTGACTTGCAGAGCAGCTCTGACAGCGTCAAGCTGCAGCCAAACAGCAGTCATGTTGGCTGAGCCCTGTGGCTGTGCCGTGCTGGGGCTCCCTGTGCCAAGGACAGCCACAGAAAGGACCGATGCCATCTGCTTTGCTACTGCACCTGCCCCGTAGGGCTGTGAGGAGCCCAGGGACCTGCAGCGGGACCAACCACCCCTTGCCTCTGCCAACCCCCTCCTCAGTTTTCCCTCCCACTGCATCCTGACAGGCTTGGCATCTCTGGGGCAGAGGAGAGGGAGGGATACTCGCCTGGGCAATGGAGGCTTCAAAAAATGGAAGAGGCAGGGTGCCCAGTGCCTCCAGACATCTCCTCCCATGCCCTGAGATCAGGGATGATGGGTGGGAAAGGCCCTATCTTCAGCCCTTGCTGGTGGTCACCATGAGGGTCCTTCCCTAGAGAAGACAGATGACTCTGCCCCCACCATACCTTCTGGCAGCTGAAATAATCTATTTTTGTTATTTTGTTGAATGTCTATTTTTGGATGATGTAGGAGTTTAGTGAGCATGCCTGCACACCAGACTTGTGCCCATTAAAGTTGTTCCTCTCAGAGTATTGCTTAATGGGGTCTCTGCTGGATGGACTGGTGGGCTCTCCAGTGGGATCTGTCCCTCAGCTGGGGTTGTCCCATCCCTGAGGCAGGACCTGGCATTTCACCCTGTAGGATCCTTTTGAGCTGGGACAGGTAATGGTGCTCCTTGCAGAGCACTGACTGCCTGGTGCCATAGGGGTTGGGATGATGAAGGGAGATGCCAGTGGCTTGGGAAGTGTCCAAGGACTACCACTACCCAGTGGAAAGGTATAAGACAGGGGTCCAAAGAAGGAGACTTCCCAGGATGGGAATTGCCTCCCTCAGTGGCCGTGGGGCCAGGAAGAACCTGGCTATCTTGACTGTGCCCCTTGCAAGTGCAGGACCACATCTCCCATCCCACCATTTCCCCTCCCAGATGATGCTCTGGCTGTGGCTTATCCCCCTCTACCCAGCTTGCAGCACCCAGCTGGGGCATGGACACCTTCCCAGGAAGTGGATGTTTCATCCCAGCAGCTTGTGGTGATGCCTAGTTTAGGAGGGGGTTGCTCCAGCATTTCACTATGCTGATGTGGGCCATCAACCCCTTGACAGGACTGGGGAGAGACAGGGAAAGCAAAAAGCCCCGAGTCAGTCAGGGGAGGGAGGCAATGGGGAAACGCAGCTCTGACAGTTGTTGCTGTTGCTGTGAGCCAGGGCAGGAGGTCACTTGCCAGCCCACAGGAAGGCGTGAGGGGTTCACAGAAGGGAAATGAGGACACGGCCGTTGCCTTGGGAGTGGCCACAAGCCCTGGGGGAGCCTGGAGGAGGAGCAGAGCTGTTGGAGCGAGGGGAGCAGAGCGTGGTGGGATGGCTAGGGGTGCGCAGGAGACCCCACAGAGCGGCATGAACCTGTTCCTGGGCACTGTCCTGCTGTTCCTGATGCTGCCTGGTGAGTGGTGGGTGAGGGGGATACAGGCATCTTGGTTGAGCAGGCTGCCATGGGCTTGGGTGGAAGGTTTTCTCACAGGAAAGTTCGCCCTGAGACCATGGTGGAGTTGCACCCTGCAATGTGGACAGGGCAGAAGGGAGCATCCCTGCTGAGATGTGCAGAAGTGGCAGAGGCAAGTGGAGTTGAGGGGAGCTTTTTTAAAACCTGGGACCAGCAGCTCAGGCTCTCCTCTGTGAGCTCCCCTGTGGGGCTGGACACAGTGGCTTTGCCTAGAAAAGCCCTGATGGCCGTCCAGGTGTTTTTGAAGCCCGTGTAACTGCAGACCTGTTCCCCCTTCCCCTGTGGGCAGAGGGAAGACTGACCCTAGATTTTAGAGTTTCTCCTCCATTTCTCTTCTTCCAGAGGTTGCCAGGGGAAGGGAGAGCTGTTCTGGTGAGTGGTTTCCCCCATCCCTACCCTTGCCCCTGGTGCCCACACAGTGCTGTGGTGCCCCACAGTCTCTCTGCTCTCATCCTCCCCAGCCCTGGGTCGGGGTGATGTGACCCAGTCATGCTGCAACGTGACAGTGGAGCAGAAGAAGCGAGACAACAGGATCCTCAACTTGCCCTGGAAATGCTCAGAGCTGCAGCGCCCTAACAGCCCTGCTTGTGCTTGCCTGTGGGAACGCTGGCTCAGGTAGCAGCAGGGATGGCCATGGCAGGGTTTGGGGGCTCAGACCCTGTGTCCACCAGTCCCACAGCCCCCGTCTTGCAGGCTGCTGGAGTCAGGGGTGCCAGGGCTGTACAGTCGGCTGGACGGGCTCAAGACACTGCTCCTGAATGTCAGCAGGGCTGCTGCCCGTGATGTCTTCATCAAGTTTTCCCCCACAGAGGTGAGATGTGCCCTTCTGTGTCCCTTGCTTGAAAGGTCCCATGGCTTCCAAACATCCTTTGGCCCTTGCCTCGGGCGTGGTGTGCCCTGCTGTGCTCTTCCTCCACCCTGTTCCGGGGTTGCATCATTGACCCACGTCAACTTTAACATCCCCTGGCAAGGAGTCATGTGAAATGATGCTTGGGAGGAAAGAGCGCTC
>VXBA01000502.1:0-23816 GCA_013399895.1 Serilophus lunatus | reverse complement strand
GAAGGGATGGGTGTGGCGTTGTGCCTCCTGCCCACCCACAGGCTGTCCCAGCTCTGGGTGTCACAGGGGACCTCGTGTGGATGATAATGGCTTGAGGATCTCCTGGGTTCCACTCTCAGATCTGCCTCCCTAGATGCTGGGGATGAGATTGTCTGTCTCCTTCTGCACTTGGGGCTCCTGCTGATGTTGCTGAGCAAAGACACCTAGGCAGGGCTGAATTTGTGCCTGGAACAAGGCTGATGGGTCCTGAGCAGAGAAGTGACCTGCCAGCAACAAGCTCTCACTGTTCTTCTCTGACACAGGGCCCCAGCATGCTGAACACCACAGGAAAGGGAAAGGCAGGCAAAATCCGTCTCCCCAAGGAGATATTTCGGTCCCTGAGTAGCCAGATTGTGCCTGTGGTGGTGACAGTCCTCAACATCCAGCAGCTTGACATGTTCAAGGTATGAGCTGGCATTGCTGGCATCCTTTATGTTGCCACCAGCACTTGCTACCTTCCACTTCAGCTCAGGCAGAGTCACCCCCATGCAGGAAGCAACCCAGACAGGGCAGGTTCTGGACAACACTGTGGTGGGCATCACAGTGGGAAACACCAGCATCTCTGGGCTGCAGGACCCCGTGCAACTCACCTTCACCCACAGGCAGTTGCCTCATGTAAGTCAGCCCTGCCCGCCCTCCATCTCTCCTCCAGTCCCCCTCACCCTGGCATCAGCTGATGCTGCTTTCCCCATTTGCAGAGTGTCACCCCACAATGTGTCTTCTGGGATCCCAGCAAAGGTACAGTCCTTGGCAGGGCTGGATGCGGGGCCTGGCACAGGTGCTGTGCTTGGTGCTCACGGCTGTCACTCTGTGCCTGTTGCAGGGCAGGCAGGAGGCTGGCGCAGCAATGGATGTACTACACAGCCTGGGGACAAGGAGACAGTCTGCTCCTGTGACCATCTCACCCTCTTCACTCTCCTCCTGGTGACGATCCTACTCCCCACAGCTTCTACTCATGCTTTGGCTTTGCTGTCTGCCCACTTTGGTGGCCCCTCAGGTGTCATGAGTAGCCACACAGGGATAGTTACAGCTGTTTTCAAGTAAGCCCAGATCCCAAAATCCAAGCCCAGCCCCAGCTCAGGAGGGCAGCAGCAGGTTAGCAGAACAGGACAGCCTAGAAAAAGGCTGCAGCCTAATGCAGGCTCTGGAGCAATGAGGCTTGAGGTCTTATATCCTGGTGGAGGCTCCCAGGAGGTGGTCATGGTGGTCCACATCACCCACTCTTCACTACTTCAGGGAGCATCTCCTCTGAGCTGTCTTTGCTTTGCTGCCCCCAAAGCCCTACTGGGGGCTTGTATGTGGTCTCTGCAGCAGCCACTGGGACTGTCAGTCCCCTGGGTCTGGTAGCTGTAGTCTGGTCTTCTAGGCTGATCTGGGGCCCATCTAACCCAACATGTGCATATTTGGCAGAACCCAGCTCTGGACAGCTCTTCAGCACAATCCTTGGTGGCTGTTGCCACTGCTGGCTGTGGGGTAGCCATGGCTTTTTCCATCTTCACCATTGTCTTCTGCATCTTCATAAGGTAGGATGTGCCAGCAGCTCCATGGGAACTTGTTAGGCTGGGAGAGACATGGGGCAATTCCAGTGCCTCTACATGAACCTGCTGTGGTGCAGCACAAGGCCCTGGTTAGCTGTGACCCCTGCCTTTCCTGGTCCCTCTGGGGACACTCAGGTGCAGGTTCAGGTTTGAGGAGACCCTCCGCATCAACCTGGGGCTGCACATGAACCTCGTGGCCAGCCTGTTCCTCCTCAACTTGGCCTTCCTGCTCAACAGCAAGCTCTCTGGTAGAACCCAGCCAGGGACCTGTAAGGTCCTGGGGGGGCTCACCCACTACTCTCTGCTCTGCTGCTTCACCTGGACAGCACTGGAGGGCTGTCAGCTCTATCTGCTCTTCGTCAAGGTCCTTGGCATCTACATCCACCACTACCTGGCAAAGATGTGCCTGCTTGGCTGGGGTGAGCATCACCAGCCTGGGTGAGAGTCAAGGGAAGAGTTGGGCAGTGGGAGATTTAGATTAGATAGTAAGTAAAATTTCTTCACTGAAAGAGTGGTCAGGTGCTGGAACAGGCTGCCCTGAGCAATGGTGGAATCACTATCCCTGGAAGCGTTCAAAAAATGTATGGGGACATGGTTTAGTGGTGAACATGGCAGTGCTGGATTAATGGTTGAACTCGATGATCTTGGAGGTCTTTTCCAACCTAAACAATTCTGTGATTTTGTGTGTCTTCCTTCTTCCAGGCTTCCCCATTCTCGTGGTGGGAGTGGCAGGAGTTATTGGCAGTTACGGAGAGTACAGCATCCAGACCACAGACCACCAGGTCATAGCCCACCTGTGCGTGCACCTCTGGCCACAGGGCTTAGGTGGCCCTTTGGCACAGGGAGTGGGAGCCCAGTCCTGCTGGGAGCACAACAGTCAGGGATTGCACCCATTTGGCTTGGCTTTATGCCGTGCTTCTACTTCCTTAATTGTGATTGCTACACACCAGCCCTCCCCCCCCCACACCTCTCATGCTGAGCTTCCTCCATCATGCCTGCAGCCCTCCAGGTCATGGACAGACATCCAAGGTCCACCTGGAGCTTCCCCAGGCTCCCTCAGCTGAGCAACACAAGGGCAGTGGATATGCACCACTGTCCCCGTGCTTCACCCTGGCCTTGGAAATTCCCTGCAGCACAAGGGTGTCCCTGCATCTCCAAAACGTTTCCCTGGGGAGACACCCATGGGTGCTCCCATGGGTGCTGCTGGGGCTTGCAGGGCTGCTGGAGGCACTGTGGTTTTCTCTTTTCAGGTGCTGGATCACTTCTAAACATCTCCTGGTCCACTATATCACCAACTGTGGCTACTTCAGCCTCATCTTCCTCTTCAACATGGCTATCTTTGGGGTAGTGACCCACAAGAGCTGCAGCTTGAGGGGCACGGGGGCAGTGCAGGGAGACCGCAAGCCCTGGAAGGTGACCCTGGTGGCAGCGGGGCTCTTCTGCCTGCTGGGAGCCACCTGGGCCCTGGCATTCCTCACCTATGGCATCTCCTCTGTGCCCGTGATCTATCTCTTCACCATCCTCAACTCTCTCCAAGGTCAGCACTGGCTCTAAGCTGGGTTCCCTGGGCTTGGATGGGGAAGATGGAAGAGGCAGGACCCTGGCAGTGGGTTAATCAAGGGTCTCAAGGCACCAGCACCTTCCCAGTACTGACTGGCAGGGCATGTCCCAGCCACAAGAATGGAGCTGGTCATGGCTTCCAACCACATCTACTCCACCAGAGGTGGTTTTCCTCCAAGGAAATAATTCCTTAGCCGAAGAACTAGAGACATTATCCACCCAGGGCATGTCACAGCCAAATGGCTCACCTGAAGTATGGTGGGGCAGGAGTGAGCTGGAAGAATCCTGGCAAGATGTTTCCCACCATCTCCTGCTTCTGCTGAGTGTTTGTCTTCCTTTCTCTGCAGGAATATTCATATTCATCTGGCTGGTCGTCCTCTACTACCCAAAGACAAAAGAGACCACTGGGTCCCTCTCCTACATCATCAGACACGACAAAAACACCACAGTCTCCCAGGACTAACTCCTGCTTGGACCTCTTTTCCTGCTTGAGTGTACATCTGCTGAGAGCAATCTTCAGTCCTGGCAGATGCAGCTTCCCCACGGAGGGAGGGATCAGTTTGCCCTTCAGTGGGCATGATCCACCTCAGCAGGGCTTTTTTTTTTGGCTCTTAGACTCTTGGTGGCTGCCCTGGGCAAGGAGCTCCAGAGATGACCCTTTTATAAAAGTCCCTTCAGGCTGCAGTTCCATGGTCTTGAGGTGCCCCTGATCTCACTCCCAGGAGCGACTGAGGGAGGGGATGAGGAGAGAGCCCATGAACTGTCTGCCTTCAGCTGTGCTGGAGCCATCCCCATCTTCACTAGAAATGGCCTTTGGTGCTGAACCAGCCCAGCAATGGGTTTCCTGCTGTTGGAGGGAGATGACTGACTCACTCCAGCTCAGATGTGGGAGGTTCATGTCTGGGAACCAGCAAAAATAGAGAAATCCCATAAACTTCTTTACCATACATCTGCTCACTCTCTGGCAGGTATCTGCTGGATGTCTTTCCTGAAAAACACCCTCTAGGGCCAGATTCCTGCATGGATACCGTGCTTCAGTTGAAAGTGTACACACACAGCTGCCTTGCAGGGCAACTGCTCATCTTCTCCTGATCTGTGTTTTAGTATTAAACCCATGCCAGCTGTCTGAGAACTGTGGATTTAGTCTTTGATGCCTACAATACTATTTGTTATTTGCTTTATATTAGGGATGTACCAATGTGCAGAAATCTTGCTGATGATTTGTCGTGAATGAAAAGAGAAATGTCATGAATGGAGAAATCAGTATGGAGAGATGTGCACACATATATGTGTGTGCACACACAGACCAGCCCTTTCTCCACTAATGCTCTATCTGTGTCACACAGAACCACACATAGACCAACATCGGTGGGCAAATATCTAGTGTGGGGATACCTCCATCTCTCCAAGTGCCAGGATGACTCCCTGGTGAGGAGGAAAGAAGGATGAAGGGCCCTTTCATCCCTGGGTACATGCTTTGAGTTTAGACAGTGTGGGCCCAGAGGGGATGAGAAGGTCCTAGGGATTCTACAGTGAACAGAAACACTATAATGGGCCTCAACCTTTAAGCATTGTTTGCATCCAACCATTGCCTCCTTCCCCAAAAAGACCCAGACATAGGCAAGAACTGTTCTGCTACTGTCATGTTTATTTGGAAATCTGTCCTAAACCATTTGTCGTCCCACGCTGATGGCTGCAGCAGCCCCAGTAAGCACACCAAGAACACACAGCAGGATGAGGGCACCAGGGAGCCACGGGCTGGATCCTGCCAAAGAGGAGACAGGTTTGTTATGTATCTGGGTCTCCTGAGCCAGCTATGAGTCTTAGTACAGCATCTCTTGGCTAGGGGTAGATTGAGAGGCCACCTCCTGTGAAGGGCAGGAGCCACTGGAACTGGTGGTACTTTGGGATCCCAAGGGCACTAAGAGGACTTGGCCACCCCAGGTGGCCTCCACCCAGCCCTGCTGCCCAGGGGGCTCTCTCTAGCTCAGCATTCATGCCTGGTCTGAGCTGTGCCGCAGGTGAGTTTTCCTGCAGCCCTGGTCCTGGACCACTGCTTGGATCTCCTGGATTGACCCCAGTGCTCAGGAGAAGCCTGACTTGCTGCGTTGATGCAGAGATCCAGCGTGAAAATACAGCCTTCCCTGCCTGGGGTTGCTGCACCAATGGCCTTCTGGTGTTGGGTCCCTTCCTTCCCTGCTCCCCTGCTCAGCCCAACCTGTGCCCAGCACGGTGCCACTCACACAGAGCTCTGCACAGATGTGGCTTTGGAACATACTGATCATGGCCACGACACCTGGAAGACTCCATGCTTCTATGCTGGGCAGTGATTTTAGCAGCCCTTTTTAATGACCTGGCATTGCAAGGGTCTGTGAGGTGCTCCTGTTCTCCCCAGAAGGATATACGTACCTCCCAGGTCCTGTTGGTCAGTGCTGGAATGATGGATCTCTGCTCCCAAGGAAGGAGCAGCCAACAGGTGGATGGGCCCATAGGAGACAATCCTATTGTAGTCATCCACCAGTGCCCGCTTGTTCCTCCAGTGCCTGGGGCATTGCTGTCAACAAAACCAAAGGAAGGGTGGACGTGACCAGAGGACTGGGGAAAAACCTGTGCCAAAGGCAAGAACCATCCTGGAGATCTCCTGCTTGCAGAGGCAGTGTTGGGACTGCAGCCTGGGAGCAGCACCAGAGCATGAGAGGAACCAGCTCCTGAAGGACCTTAGCCCATTCCTCCCTAAATCCTAGCATCAGCTTCTCCTTCTGCAAATATCCAATAGCCAGAGGGAAGAGGGAAAGGAGCAATCTGGTAGATTCAAGCTCTCATACTTTTGGTTCAGAGCTCCTGGTAGTTATTGTGTATTGAACCCAAGACCAGAGGAGAGCACCTTCAGCAAGCAGCAGACCTAGGGAAGGGAGGGCCCACGCCCAGCCAGGAAATGGTGCAAACCAGTGAGAGAGCTCACCTTGGCACAGGGCTCCAAACTGTTGGGAAGACAGAGCCGGACACGGCAGTGCAGGAACACCTCAGGGTAACCAACAAACTGAAACATCTGGAAGCTGAACTTGGCAGTAGTGCTCTCTCCAATGGCATTCATGTAGGTCACTGTCTCATCATGGGGACACCTGAGACATGATGGCTGGGTCAGCAGGTGACAAACGAGGGGTAACATTGCAGTCTGGAACACTAGATCCCACAAAGACCAGGTACAGGCCCTAGGCTTTGCTGAACAGACCTATTTCTATCTCAGTGTTGACAGGGATGCCTTTCCTTGGCACCCTGTGTTATGCCCATCTCAGGGAGGAGCTGCTACCAGCACAGACACTGGCTTGTGTGTTGCTCTATGGGTCCACAGCTGTTCTGCAGGAGTGGAGTGAGCCTGGCTGTGGGTCTCACTTCCCAGACAGACACTTTACTGGCTTTAGCTTGGCTGCAGCCACCTCTAAGGCAAGCTTTTCACAGAGACCTCTGCACATCCCAGAAGTGTCTCCTCTCTCTCCTCCTTGCCCTTTGCCTCCCCAGCCAGCCAGGAGTGCTGCTAGAGGGAAGGTAGCATTGCTGGCAGCAGAGCAATGTCAGGAGAGGGAGCTCAGCCCAAAATGTTTAGAGGCTCATCTATGGAGCTGATATGCCTGTTTCATGATGGTATCCACCTATGAGCAATGACGGTGTCATTGCTCATTGCTCCTGTCCTTAGCACCCAGCAAAGAGGCACCCAGCAAAGAGACATGACTGTGCTCGTGGTGCAAGGAGACCGGGTGTCCTGGGGGCACTCCACTCACCCCTGCTCAATGAGCTTGTGCTGCACATTCTGGAAGGGATCTGTGCTTGGTGTGGCCCAGCAGTCCAAAATGCTCAGCAGGAAGTACTTGAGCTGGTGCTGTCCTTCTAGCTTCAGCAGGACATAGAGCGTGTCTGTGATGGGGACAGACACAGCTGGAAGGTCATAAGGCTGGAGGTAGGAGGGTGACTTGTACAGCCTCATGCTGACATTGAAGCGTCCTTCTCTGACCACGAACTGCACCAGCCTGAGAGAAGTGAAGAACAGAAGAGAGGAGAGGATGAGAGCTCACAGAGAGAATGAGAAGGCAGGAGGGATGTAGCACAAGTCAGGTCACTGATGCACTGACTCTGGACATGCCTCTGCTCCTGTGTGGAGACTTGTGAGAGCCAGGCCCTGAGCTGCCTTTTGTGCCTTGTGTAGACAGAAGCAAAGAGCTCCAGGATCTCCCACTGACCCACTGGCCAGTGAAGGGTACAAGAAAGGCAACCCTAACTTGCACCTCCACAGGAACCGGTGCCCCTGCTGGGGCCCTCTTCCAGTTACCACCCTTTATTTTTTGGATAGTTGGTTTCAAGCAGCGAGCACAGGAAAAAGGCAGCTGGTGTGTGTCCCTCTTTGGCTCTGTGCCAGGCCCAAATCTTGTGTTGAAAAAACATTCTGGGAAGGAAAAGGGAGGCCAGGATGCCAGACCAGAGTGTCTGGCATTGCTCTCAGAGCTCTCTAGGGGCTCCCCAGGGCGTTTGCAGACCACCTCATTGGAGGCATCTACTTTTTTGTGAGCTCAAAGATACCATGTCAGCAACAAGGAGAAAGGAAGCCACTCACCTGTCAACAGCAGTGAGAGCAAAGGGTAGTCTCACCACCTGCTCATAGGCATAGATGCAGGAGAAATGCACCTCTAGCTGAAAACTCCGGGAGATCATGGCCCCGTGGGATTCCTGCTCTGACTCAATGACATTGGAATACGAGACATGGGAGTTGTTTTTCTGGAATGACACAGAAATCAAGTCTCCAGACCTTGACCAAACCCATACACAGTGCTCCAAGCTTCAGTTCAGAAGATGCAACTCAGTTATAGCTGTTCCAGGCCTGGATGTCTGCTGGGTTTAGCTCAAGCCTTATGTTCAGGGTCCACTGTCAGCCCTCACCAGAGCAGGCAGGAGTCAACATAGTGAGCACGGGTGAGGGCTCTTCTGTGCCATGCAGAGCTGGTGCATCAGTTCCTCTGCACCCATCCTGACCCATGAAGCAAGTGAGGGACTAAGAGGCCAGGGCTGCAGACCTCAGATGTGGCCAGAAAGCTGAAGGCAATTATCAGCTAGTGAAGCACACACTGAGACTTCCATGCTCTGCCAAATCAGACATAATGTGCTGCCAGCAGAGGTTTGGCAGAGGCAGAAGAGCTTTCTGACATTCCCAGGAAAGTCTTTTAAGGGGAACGAGAACTTTACAACACCTAAATATGGAAGGAAAAGTCTCTGAGGCTTCCCTTTGCTGTCCCCACTCAATATGTCTGCTCCTCTCTCAGATTCAGAGTTATGCAGAGAGGCTCTGTTGGATCCTCACCTGAATTATTGATCCACAAGCAGTGTGGTTTTCACTGGTGAGAGTTGCTGCAAAAAACAGCTCACCCTCTTCTTCCTTTTCTGAGACCTTGCATGCCTGGTTCTTCAAGTGGACAAGCTCCTGTGGGATTTTCAAGAGTTCAAATACCTCCTTCCTCACCATCATCTTCATATGCTCTTCCTCGCAGGCCAACTTCAGTATCACATCTGGGGGAAAAAGCCATCTGCAATAGCAATAAGGAAGAGGCCTGAAGGAGCCCTAGGTCAGCTGTGGGATAGCACAGTCCCACTGAGCTCAGCAGACCCTCATCCCAGCCTTGGTGGAGGCTGCTGGTAGGGCTCTTCAGAGACACTGGGCAAAAGACAGACCTTTGGGAACATGCAGAAGTTAATGTGGGTCTGGTAATTTCTAGGACCTGCACAAGTCCATGACTCCCGCTGCTCTGAACAGACACAGTCCTTAAACTCAAGACATCAAGGCAGAGGTTGTGGGTCTGGCCACTTTTGAGGGCTGTCCACAGAATCCCCACAACCTGTCAAGAGCACCAGGTGGGGCCAGTGATTCTTTCCTTCAGTGGAAGAAGACACAAGCTTTGGCCAGTGTCTGGAAGGGACTTCTCTAGCTATGCCAGAATATGCGTGCTTGTTCTGAGACTGGGAGGCAGCTGTGCACTGCAGCATGCCCTGCTGCCCTGGAACAGTTACCCCCATGGCACAGCCAAGGAATTAAGAAATTAAGGCTTTTGGGGAGGAACAAAATGCCCTGTGACTGGATCTTGTACCAACATGTAGTCAGGACATGGTTTTAGGGGTGAGGCATGCACCTGAACCAGGAGCTGGGATGTGCTCCCTCTGTTGCCCCTGGACAGACTGGGGAGGGCTCCCCAGCGCTCGCAGCCCTACCTTGGCACAACTCCCCTGTGAAGCCTGGTTTGCAGCTGCAAATGGATCTGTTCCCCATCACCTGGCAGTGCCCCTGGTGCTGGCACGGGTTTGGCAGGCAGGCATGTGGGCTCCTCTTGAGACGAAGAGCAACCTGTGGTCTCAGGCCATGCGTGCTCACCAGCTCATCTGCAACAAAGGAAAGGCAAGTAAACTGAAATGCAGCAAGCATATCTCTCAGATGAGAGACAGGAGAGTGAACTTATCCCACTGCAGGGAGCCCTGCACAGCTCGCAAGGGCTGAGATACTCATGTAGAGCCAGAGGAGACATATCTGAGGAAGAACCTGCTGCATCAGCATGCCTGTGAGGATGTGAATGGGAGCCTGGGAGACCTCCCCAGAATGGCTGTAATCTGGATCACAGCTGTGGGGCTTGTCATCAGCTAGCAAGGAACCTGGTGGCACATTGCACCACCTGTGCCCGCCTCCATGGGTTATATACCCATGGGATGGGGAGCCTGTGGTTTCTGCCTATTTTGCAGGCTCTTGCAACCCAGTTCCTGCATCTCTGAGATCTTCTTTGTTGCTCCTCCTTAGCAACCTTCAGCAGTGCCCTGAATGAGGAACCTGAACAGGGATCAGGTGAGGGTTTGACCTCTCATTTCCATACTACTCATCCATGTCCCAGCAAGGATAGAGTACAGGGAGACTCACCCTTGTTGCCTTTGCAGCCAGCCAGGCAGAGCACAGAGAGCAGCAGCAAACACCTCACAGTCCTCTCCTGGAAAAACAAGCAGGCTCTGGGTAACTCAAATCTGTTTCATGCCTGCTGGAGGTGTTTGCAGTCATTCAGAAAGACCATGGGTGCAGTAATTTCTGTACTGTATTTCCTAGGTTCGATGGCACAAAGTCATTTCCCACCCCAAAGGGGCCAGATCAGCCTTCCTCCTCAGGCTAACACAAAGGTCAAATACTGTCCTGAATTTAGGTAGCTATTCCAGAACGATGAGGTGGGGAAAAACAGCCCTTGGACCAGCAGGGATGTGCTGACAGTGATAAAGCCTCAAAGTGCCTGTAAGAACAGGCACTTTGAGTACAACTGCACAGCTGAAGCATCAGTCTAGGCTTCCTAAAGAGGAAAGAAGTTTCTCTCTTCCCACTACAGATCTTTGGAAGAGTTAGGATTTGCAAAAGGATCCTCACTTTTCCAGTAATCCATATCCATAACAAAGAAACAACAGAATAAAAAAAAGCCCCGAAGTCTTGAATACAACTAAAATTAGTGCCGAAATGATACAGATGAAGTTGATCTCCCCTGTGGGTACAGATAATGGATTTCTTTAGGGAAACTAATGGTACAGTGCTGAATTAGCCCTGGATACCGGATACTCCTTATCAGAGACGACGTGAGTCATCCAGGGCTGGTGGCTGTTCTGTCAGTGCTCCGAGAGCAGCGCACAGCCAACGCCAAAAGCCCCACTCACGGTGCACATGCACTCCTCCACCAGTCCCGAGTAGCTCCGACTGCTGGACTGCTGGGCAAAGAAGGTTTATTCCCCGCTCCAGTCCTGAGAGATCCCACCACCTTGATCTCATCACACTTACCATCTCCAGGCCACGCTCTGCTCCTGCACCCACCGCCGCCCCGAGGCTGCTCCGCGTTCCCTGCTTCGTGCCTTATATCGCCTTCCGGCAGCTCATCCCTCTCCCCCACGCAAACACGCTGCCTCCGTGATTGCACAAGAGACAGTTTAGCATCCTTCGGCGGCTGGGGAGGAAAGGACTCTGAAAATCCATCGTCTGGCAAGGATGGCCCTTCCAATGAGCTGGCAGCTCATGGACGTTGACCCAATCCACAGCCCCGATGGAAGCTCAGATAGGGGGAGGATCTGCAAAACTCCCAGGAGTTTGGGGGTTTGTGCATCCAGCTGTTTTTGTGGTACCTGTTTTTGATGCAGCAGTAACAACAGATACCACAGCAGTGCACGAGAAGGCCAGATAACTCCAGATACTGAGTACAAGCAGTTTCACAACCAGAACACTTATCTGCTCTAGCTGTTTTTAAAATTGATTTCTGGCATCTAAAAGCTGGTGAGGAGTACTGGTGAGAAACAGAGGGATGAGGGCTTGGTCCTACCCCACTTTATTTCATAGAACATCCTGAGTTGGAAGGGACCCACAGGGATCTGAGTCCAACTCCTTGACCTGCACCAGCCCATCCCCAACAATCCCACCATGTGCCCGAGTGTTGTCCAAACGCACAACCACGTCCCTGGGGAGCCTGTTCCAGTGCCTGTCCACCCTCTGGGTGAAGAACCTTTTCCTAATATCCAACTTAACCCCCTCCCCGCTCCTGTCCTCAGCACACCTTCATGCTCTTCGGGCAACACTGGCGCAGCCCAGGGGATGCGCGGGGGCACGGGAGGGGCCCCAGGGTACGTGGGTCTGCGGCCCGGGGTGGCGGGAGGGGATTCCAGGGGTGGGCTAGGAGCTGCCATGGCCCCGGGGAGCGCTGCCGTGCTGCCGGGGAGGCGGCGGGGGAGCGGCGGCCGCAGCAGCGCTGCCCTTGGGAGCCGCGGGGTGAGGGGGCGGTGCAGGGCCCCTCCGGGGCAAGGTCTGTGCCGTGTGCCCCTGTCGGGGTCAGCCTGACCGCGGGGACCGGGACACAAACAGCCCCCCCGCCGCTGGGCTGTGATACCCCACAGCCGCTGCCCTTGGAGGCCGCCGGCCCCGCAGAGCGCCCGTCCCGCTCCCTCCAAGGTCCCTGCGCGGCTGCAGCCTCGGGCACGGCATCGGCCGGTGCCCAGCGCATTGATGGAGCTGCTGCCCCGCCAGCAGCACCCCAGGCAGGAGGGAGCACACAGAGGACACAGTCTGAACGTGGGGATGTGCTGTGCCCGACAGAGCCAGGCTCTGCCTGCTCTGCAGTTTACCCCCTCGACTCGGAGTGTCCAGGAACATGGAACTACTTATTTACCAAGCCCAGTCCAAACTCACGTCCAGTGCTCACCCTTTATTATCAATCGCGCTCCTGGCTGCCTCAGCCATGCTCATGTACTGAATCACTGTGGCCACAATGTGAGCGTTTCTGTGTTGCTGTCTTCCTGGGTGCCACCCCGAGTTCAGCCTGGTGTGTGTATTTCTGTAGTGCCAGACGGAATGGAGGTCCTGGAGGAGAAGGAGGAGTGGAACAAACAGCAGGAGACCTGAACTCCATGAATCTCAGTGATAGCCCCCAGGATGTGGAGACAAAGGTGCCCGTGGAGCAAGTCAGCATCTTAAGTGATGTACTGTGTCTGGTTGTTACTGAGATGAGCAGCGATGGACCCTTTGGGGCCCAAAGGGAGATTGCACACGTGTGGATGGCATGAGTAGTTCCCTTGCACAGAGGGTGGAGTAAGCAAGTTACATGTGCCTGGTGTGTTTGTCCAAGTGTGTCCACATGCAAGACAACTCACTTGACTGTACATCAATTCACCACTGTATAAATATCCTCTGAGTCTCCCACATTGTTTAAAAATCCCTTGAGTCTCTGGGTATATATCAGCTTGCCATTGCTCCAGATATGCTGTCGAAATCAAATCCTTGAATATTGCCCCCATTTTTTCCCTGTGAAACAGGGAACCCTTGCCATGGTTTGATATCAGGTAATCTTGCCTGTATTGCTCCTGACTTACTACCTGTGTCCTCTTGCCACAGAAGTGGTTTTGACTGGAGCTGTACTGACACATCCCACTTACTATCTTTGTACAAGACAAATTCCTGGAAGGAAAAGAAGCTGATACACATCTCAGGCCATTTCCTTCAGCAGTACACTCACATCTACCCTAATCAAAAGCCTCTCTTCTTCCACCCAGTCAATGAGTGTGGCCTGAAGGTATGGGGTGGTGTGGGGCTGGGCCACAGCACAGGGAACACTTGGTTTCCACACTGTCAAATGCTGGAGAAGAACAGCAGTCCTTCTTGCCTCTTGCTTCCTGGCCAAAACGAATGGGAACTCACTTGCTGAACTCACAACTCCTAGAGCAGAACCCTGGGAAAACCCTGTATGTCCTACCATATACACATAGTGCTTTGTGGGCTGCAGGCAGCTCACAGCCCTGCATTGTGATGCTTAGGAAATGGGAAAGATCACAGAAACATAAAGAAAAATAAAAGAAACACATGAAATAGACAAGGCTCAGGCTCAGTCACACATAGAGTATGGATCCAGAGTTAGGTCTGTATCTGAACTTCGCAGAAGTTACAGGGAAGGAAGTAAACGTGAAAGTTTGTGGTTTGGTTTTGTCTTTTCTGGGCCCAAGCTGCACAACTGCTGTCTAGTTCTGGACCTGATGCTCCTCCAGACACCTGGAATTTCTACTTTGTACCAGCTTTCCTAAAAATTTGTTGTATCATTAACACACAAGGGAAAACATTCTGGAGGATGCAAAAGCAGGAGGAGCAGTAGCTATTTGTCTTGCTTGAAAATAAAGAGAAGAACTGGCTCTCAACTGTAATGTGTCTGAGACCACCTCGAAGCAGACAGCTTTCCAACCCCATGCAATCTTCATCTCAGAACAGGTGAGGAGAGATGCTGATGTAGTTGATACCCTCCAGGAAGGTCCTGAATGGGAGCTGCAGCATCCAGGGATGATCTGAGGATGGCTATGGACAGGAAACTCTGCCAGGCGTCAGTTGGCTGACAAAAGTCCTCTTGTTGCCCTACAGAAGTGTGTTAGCACAACACGGAGGCCAACCCTGCTGCCTTACCCAGAGCTGCAGAACTAGTCAGGCTGTGCCAGCTCCATCTCCAGTTACCTCACCAGGGATCACCTCAAGTGCCCTATCACACCAATAAGAAAGGGGCTGCAGTCCCTTCAGAAACTGCCTCTCAGCAGGACACAATGGGGAAGCCCCAGTGGCTGAGATTACAAAGGTCTTTGACCCTTCCGTCATCCCCTCATTATTTAGGCATCACTCTGATTGTCCCAGACCTTGTGCACTCTATTGGACACACAATCCAAGTGTGTGTTCAGTGTTTTACCTTTAAAGTAATTAAACACCATTTTTACAAGACTGAGCCTGACTCTGCTTTCACCCAGCCCAGATAACCAGCTAGTCCACTGTGGGTGGCAATGAGCTGACATACTTCCCCTTCAAAGACCAAAATGCCTTATATGGGAATTTTATATACATATGCCCTATGGGTGCAGAGCCCAGCTATGTGGTCACTGCCCCCTCTCCCCTGCTCTCTGCCTGGTGTATGTTTCAGCTTCACAAGACAAGCACTGTGAATATGAATCTCTCTTTCGAGCCCAGCTCACTCTATTCCCCAGCCACTGGTATCCTGAAATATCAGCGAGGGAATTGCTTTGACTTCACAGTGCTGCTGTGCTCCCTGCTGACTAGGGCTGGGTATGACACCTACTGTGTGCACGGGTACCCCAGCCATGAGATACGGATCCTGGACCGGAATCAGGAGCTGTGCCCACAAGAGGTGAGACCTGCAGTGAATAGGCAGGGAGGAGCCCAGCATGCATGCTCAACCCGCTTATGTCCAGTGAGCTCCAAAGCTTAACTAGTGGGGGGGACAACTTCAGGTCCACACTGGGTTTCAGCTTGTATCAGGAACTTCACAGAAAAAATATTTTGAGTGATTTTTCACAGTTCTTTAAGAGGCTGCTTTGGCTTCACTGAATTTCTGCCCACCAGGTGCAATAGTGCAAACTGCCAAGTGTTGGGAACTGGGAGGTACCTGTAAGCCATACATTTTCTCCTTTCTCTTGATCTCTTCTGGGTCTCATAGCAATATCCTACTTTTGCAGAGTCAGGTAAAGAAGTTCGGCAAGTACAGAGTTAAGATCCCTTCAGAGCTGCACAGCAAGTTTGAGCTTCAGCAGAAGGCCAAGAAGAAAGAAGAAATTGGAGGTGTTCAAAAAAAGGAAGAAGAAGAGGAAGTGGTCATGGTGAGTTAACAAGGTCCACCTCACTGTAAGCTCCAGGAAGAAGAGCTGAGAAATAGGTCAAAAGCCAAAGAGAAGATCTCACCACTCTCCTCCATGAAGTGTGGCACAACCCAGAACATGGCCAGAGGCACTTGGTGTCTGGGAGCACAGTGTGTGCTGGCACGGTTGTATGTGCTGGGTATGTACTACCTCACTCTTACGAAGACCATTAAGAACTCCTTTAGGAGTGCTTTAGAAGTGGCCAGAGGAAAGGATAAGATTGCTATTGGGTTGGACTGAAGTGCCAATAAAATGGCAATAGTTAGTCTACACAAGCTTGTAAATTATATGCATTAAAAGGAGCCTTAGGGCTACTTAAAGAAAAGACAGGAACTGTGTATATGGTTTCAAAATATGTTTTTGGAGTAGTGCATACTTTCGTGAAAATATGGAGGGAAGGAGGACTAATCTCATCTAAAGGAAAGGAACTGGTGCATGGGCACTTGGTTTCAGATGCCGTGGAAGCTTTAGACTTACCTGAAGAGGCCACTGTAGTACATGTAATGGGTCATCAGAAAGGGGGAACCTTAGAAATAAGGGGAAACTCCTTAGCTGATAGATTAGCTAAAGAGGCTGCACAAGGAGAAATCAAAATGCTGACAGCAGACCTGAAAATATAAAACTCTCTGTATTCACAAAAGAAGAAGAAGACATGTTACAAAAGATGGGAGATGTAAAAAACCAAGAAGGCAAGTGGCTCCTACCAGATGGGAGACAGACACTGAGCAAAGTGACTGCTAGAGAAATATTGAGCAGTCTGCATCATGGAACCCATCGGGGAACTCAGGCGTTATGCCATCAATTCTTAAGAACATATGGTTGTGTGGGATTACACACACTGGCAAAACAAGTAAGTGAACAGTGTCTGGTTTGTCAAAAAGTAAGTAAGAAGGCAATGAAGAATATTCCTGGTGGAGGGAGAGCTCTAGCTATGAGACCTTTCCAAAGTATACAGGTAGATTACACTGAATTACCCAAGGTACAGAGTTGTAAATATTTTCTTATAATTGTTGATCACCTCACCCACTGGAAAGAGTTTTTTTCCTACCTCAACCCCTATCACCTCAAATGTAACTAAAATTTTACTGGAACAAATTATTCCTAGGTATGGAGTAATTGAGAGAATAGACTCTGATAGAGGGACACACTTCACTGGAAAGATTTTATGGACAGTATGTATTGCACTAGATATAAGTTGGAGTTTCCATACTCCCTGGTATCCACAGAGATCAGGGTGAGCTGAAAGAATGAATACTACTCTCAAAAGTCATATTATTAAATTAATAATCGAGACTAAACTGCCATGGATTAAATGTTTGTCTCTAGTGTTGCTAGTAATTAGAACTGCTCCAAGAAAAGATCTAGGAGTATCTCCTTATGAAATGTTTGAGGGGCTGTACTTGGGAAGGGAGGAGGGCTTACTAGTTCCCGAGTCAAGTGAACTATATCTTAAAAATTATTTGCAGGCTATTGCACTCTCTCTTGCAGCTCTTAGGAAAAAAAGGGTTGTTGCCTCAAACCTCACCCCTGGACTTTCACATACATTAGATGAAGCCAGGAGATTGGGTTTTAGTAAAGTCTTGGAGAGGCAACACCTTAACCCCAGCATGGGAAGGTCCCTTCCAGAACCTCCTCACAACTGAAACCACAGTTAGAACAACACAAAAAGGTTGGTTGCATGTGTCTCAGGTTAAGGGGCTGGTGAAATCTCACAAGGAGTGGACAGTAGTAGAAGGGAGTGACCCTTTAAAATTAACTTTTAAAAATCAGTTTACCTAACAGGCTGTCAACGGCAAGACTGGACTGACTTCTGTATTAGCCACCAAAAGATCTCTATTTACTGTGGGCTGCAGTCCCTCAGGTGTCAAGTGGTGGAATACATGTCATACCAGACCTTGATGAGAATAAGAGAAGAAGAATGGGTAATCTGAGTTTCGTGAGTGATAACTGATCCTGTTCTAACCAACTCCTGTACATCTTGATGCTATAAGCATCCTTCTCTGTGTGGTTGTTGGACTATTGTTCTTGCCATGTCTAATCCCTTGTTTTATCAGATTTCTCAGCAGGGTCGTAGAAGGAATGCAAATAACCAATGTGCCAAGGAACCCTAAGCTGGCAGCTACCAGCTGAAGAGCAGCAGCTCACAAGATCCTAAGAAGGAAGGATAAAAATGAGAAAAGCAAAAAGAAGAAATACAATTCATCTTATGTAAGTTGGAGCAAAGTTATGCACCCCAGCACGGAACACAAACTTAGAGACAGTTGAACTATAAACTTATAAAATGATCACACTTGCAGCAGCTCTATGAGAAGGGACCAGTTGGTAATGACCAGGTGGGATATTTAAAGTAAGGGCTTCAGCAAAAAGGTGATGAATGAAAATAGGGGGGAATTGTGAGAGATAACGCCATGACTTTGCTTCAGCCATGAAAAGTTTGCAGAAAGGAGAGGGGGAGAAATAAATTTCCATTCGCTGTTTAAAAATAGCTTGTAACTTAGGTACAGTTTTCCTTGCACCTGTTCAAAGTTCCTGGGGACCGCTAAAAAGGAAGGGAATGGGGAACAGGCAGTCGGGAAGAGTGTAAGTCTCCAGTACCCAGTCAAGAGGAAAGGGAGCCCCCCGGCTGGGAGAGGGCATAAAAGTGTTTCCATTTTGCCGCTCGGGGTCTGTCTCCATTGTGGAGGAGTACCCAGCTCAGCTGACCTGTTTTTATAATAAATCTTTGCTTCGACGACTTTGTCCCCTCTTAATTTCACAGATAAGTGAGTCTCTTCCTCACACTTGCATGGCCTGGACTGTGAGCAGCAGGTGCAGCCGCCCCCCGCCCCATCCGCGGCAGCAGCACGGCGGCTCTGGGCGGGACAACTCGTCCCCGACACCGAACTCCCCCGAGCGGCGCCGGCCGTTCTCCTTGACCCCCTGCCCAGGAGCGAACGGAGCGGAGCCCCGGGACCCCCCAGCCGTGCCCGGGACCCCGCCGCCACCCCCGGCACCGACGATGCCTTTCCCTTTCCCTTTCCCTTTCCCTTTCCCTTTCCCTTTCCCTTTCCCTTTCCCTTTCCCTTTCCCTTTCCTTTTCCGGGAGCCCCGGGGCCGTTCGCTCCTTGGCCAGCACGGGGCCCCATTGCCCCAGAAAAGCGGCGCCGACGCCGTTTGGCTCCATCGAGTCGGTTCCAGTCCTGGATGAACTCCGGGATCGAGCAGCTCCTGCTGGGAGAAGGACATTTCTGCATTTCTGCATTTCTGCCCAAACTGTCAGAGAATCACAGAATCATAGGATGTTAAGGGGTCTGGAGGGACCTTAAGGGTCATCTTCCACCTCCCTGCTGTGACAGGGACACCTACCAAAACAGGTTGCCCCACCCAACCTGTATTTTTGAGAATTCCAGGGCTGGAGCGTGCACAACCTCCCTGGGCAACCTGTGCCAGTGTTTCACCACCCTCACAGTAATGAATTTCTTTCTCCTGTCTTACCTAAATTTCCCCCCTTTCAATTCATAGACATTACGGCTTGTCCTATTGCTACAGTTCCTGACCAAGAGCCCTTCCCTGGCTTCCCTGCAGCCCCTTCAGATACTGGAAGATGCTGTGAGGTCTCCACACAACCTTCTCTTGGGCCTATCACTGGCAGGGGCTGTGTTACCCAGCTAAGCCATGGGACGAATGGCTGATGTTGGGAAGTACCTTGGAAATGGAGCAATGGACAGTGAAGGCTGAACCTTCCAGTCTCAAGCAAAGCTGAACTGGAATAATTACTGAAACGATGGTAACTGTTCTCTCAGGCTACGGCTCAGGAAGCAAATGCTCCAAGGCTGTCAGGGGAGCACTGATTATTCCCACTGTTGTCCTTCAGCCCAGGCTTTAGCCAAGCAACCGCAGTTCCTGGTACAGTCACTGCTGCTCCCACATCAGCTGTGCAGAGTTCAGGGGGTGGCCAAGGAACACTTCACACCCCACTCATTACACAAAGGCTAAAAAAGGCTGAATGAGAATTCCTGAGAGAGCAGAGTGACCAAAGGAGGAAGGGGGGTGATGTCTGATCACACTTGCTTTCCTGGAGATGGCTGAGCCCCAGCTGACAACCAAGCACCACACACACTTGCATACTCCCCCCTGTGAAATGTGGGAGAACTGGAATAGTAAAAGTGAGAAAACTCACGTGTTGAGAAGCAGGCATTTTATTGGATAGCTCATAGATGAGGTAGAGAAGAGTGTTGAGGTTTGGAAAAGGAGCAACTTTTTTAGGTGGAGTAGTCTCTAGTGAAGGCTGGGAGACCATCATGAGGAGATGCCATGCTCCTGCCTGCTTCAGTTGACACACACACTTCTCACTCTAGTATTGCACCATCTTCTCGGTTTGCTTCTGCCTCCAGCTCCTCCCTTTCACAATCACCCGTGGGCTCTTCTGAGATGGCTTCAGGTTAGGAATTCTAGGAAAAAAGGGTCTGGTATTAGCCTGATGAAGGTTTCCAGACAGCCAGCTGCTTGCCTGTCTCCTTGCATCCTCCCTCCATGCAAGCAGAGAGCAGCAACTGAAACAGAACTGCACTCCCCACCACAGAGGCAGCAGAGGTGGAAGGACAGAAGCACAACGGTTACGTGTCTGGGGACCAACTGCAGCACACGGGGTTCTATGTAGAGAAGGAGGCCATGCTTGTCCCATAAGGAAGCACAGCTAGGCTGGCCCCTTGGCAGCTGTTGTGCATCTCCTATTCCAGAACTGGCAATCCTCCAGGAGCTTAATGAATGTTTCATAAAATGTCTTTTCCCATTGTCTCTATACTGCCAAGGCCAGATGATCATCTTTCTGTGCTCCTGTATGTTGGGTGCTTCTGCTGCCTCTCTGGGACTGGCTGTCCCCGGGCCTGCACATTCACCCACCCCAGTAGGATGGACTGAAGGGAGGGTGTCAGAGGATGGACCAGGCTCTGCTTGGTGGTGCCCGTCAACAGGACAAGAACAGGCAGAACCTGATGCAAAGGAAGTTCCACCTGAACACGAGGAAAAACTTCTTTCCTGTGCAGGTGACAGATTTTCCAGAGAGGGTGTGGAGTCCCCCTCACTGGAGATAATCCAGAACCTTCTGGACATAATCCTGTGCCATGTACTCTTGGATGACCCTGCTTGAGCAGAGAGGTTGGACCAGTGGGTTGAACCCACTGTGGTCCCTTCCAACCTGATCCATTCTGTGACACCTATTTCCCATGAATTGGAAAGTGCCCAGACGTTTCCTACCTGCACAGCATCTGGCCCTTGAAGTTCCCCACGTGCATAGGGAAGAATATCACATGAAAAATCTGCTTCTTTCCAGCAGGGATGGTACCACAGCAGGGCTCAATGAAGAACAGTGGCGGGGCATTGATGGCATTTGGAGAAAATTCCAGGGAGGAACCAAGGTGCTTCCCAGAGCAGTGCAGCCTTAAGTGGTGCAGCTGCTTTGCATGATGCCTGAACCAGAGCTTCACAGCAGCAGAGGATAAGAAATAATCTGCAGAAAGGAAGAGGACATCTTTCAAAAACAAAATCATTTGTTCCCAGCAACACTGCCTCCAGCTGCAGGTGAATGGAAGAGAGCTGGGATGCACTTGCAGCATCTCTGGCATTTCAGCAGGAGATACAGCAGGGGGAAGCAGAGTCTCCACCTGCAACACTGCCCTTGAGCCAGGGCAGGAGGGTTGGCTGTAGACAGTGACTTTTCATTTGCCCTGGAATGGGGAACTGCTTACATAATTTTTAACCAGTCTCAGAGACTTCCCAAAGAGGTGCCCTGATGTCTCACTTCCCAGTCCTGACAGAGCACTTGGCTCTCCTTGGACTCCAGCTCAGCTCCCGTGCAGAGCACAAGTGGCACAGCAAGGACAGGAGGGACTGGAAGGTAGAGATGGGGCAAGGAGAAAACTCCCCAGCTGCAGCTGGAAAGATGCTATTGTGATGAAAGTGGACATGTGGACAGGGATGAAAAGGCAATGCAAGTTTTGGGGTAAAGTGTCAGAGTCTTCTCCCCAGGCCCTCAGCTACCACTGAAATGCCCTGGGCACGCCACACAGAGCCAATGTCTTACACATCAGAGTGAATGAGAACGGCTTCCTAGAACACCTCGATGCTCTTTTGTTATCCACCATCACATCCCAGGAGTATTTCAGGGCTATGTTCCCTGTATTATGCATCTTGAAACTGAAAAACAAGAAGGAAGAATATAAACAAAACATCCAATAAATCCAAAGCAAGTAGCAAAGTAACACTCTATGATCGGCTCCTGGTACCACTTTCTGCTGAGCAGCATCTTCTTCCTCAGGGAACTCTGCCATGTTCAGATTGCTGCCCTGGGTGGCCCAAACAATGTATTTAAGAGGAAAGGGCCAACATAGTGTCCAGGAGGCTGAAGCTAAGGGGCTTATCCTGGTCTTTATGTCTTGGTTTGACTGCAAAGTCATCCTTGAGCAGATGAGAACAGGTGATGTGCAATGAAATGAAAACCATGGCTGTTCTCAGCAGAAAGGCATGGCAGTACTGAGCCTCTCCT
This sequence comes from Serilophus lunatus, assembly GCA_013399895.1. NCBI lineage: Eukaryota > Metazoa > Chordata > Aves > Passeriformes > Eurylaimidae > Serilophus > Serilophus lunatus. Next base: position 1,940 of record VXBA01000502.1, on the reverse strand, counting down.
GGCACAGCTCAGCAAGGTGGTGCCCACCATCTTGTGCTTGGCTTTGCATGCAGGTAATGTGGGCCTGCGCTGGTTTTGCCTAGAGTAGATTTAATTTTCCTTACAGTTGGTAATATAGAGATGTTTTTGTTACTGCTGAGCAGGGCTTACATAAAGCTTTTTGTACTGCCAAGCTGAGGAGGAAGTTTGGGATACACGGGAGGCTGGGAGGAAACACAGCCAGGACAGCTGATCCCACTGACCAAAAGGATATTCCACACGCTATGACATGATGCTCAGTATACAAAGTGGGACAAAGAAGGAGGAAGAGGGAGATGTTTGGAGTGAATGTATTTTCTTCCCAAGTAACCATGCATGTGATGGGAGCCCTGGTCACCCAGGGATGGCTGAACACCTGCCTGCCCATGGGAAGCAGGGAATGAATTCCCTGCTTTGATCTGCTTGTGTGCATGGCTTTTTCTTTCACTATTGAACCATCTTTATCTCAATCCATGAGTTTTCCAGCTTTTACTCTTCCAGTTCCCTCCCCAATCCTGCTGGTGGGGGAGTGAGGGAGAGGCTGCATGAGGTCTGGCTGATGGTTTGGTTTAAGCCATGACAGGGCCCCAGTAGCCAGCCAGGACTTGGAAAGGATGAAACAATAAATGATTTGCTTAAAGGGAAGATCAGCAGGTGAGACTGAATACAAAACACAAGCATGGCACAATTCTGGAAAGCAGACACTGAGTCAGCCCTGGACAAAGGTCCCTGCCTGGCCTCCAGCACTCACCTGCCCATCCTTGTCTGGAAGAGCTTGGTCTTCTTGAGTTGAATCACACTTGTATTCAGTTTGAAGGTGGCGTAGTCAACAAGAGCACTGAGGTAAAGCTCGACCTCGTGGCTGCTCTTCTCCAAGACAGTGTGAGGTGGCTCTGGGAGTGTCTCAGCCACCTGCAGACAGAGGAGAGAAGAATCATTGAGCAGAGTCCAGAAAGCCAGGCTCCAGGCTGAGCAGGGACTCTTTTGGCTCCAAAATCAGCCACATAGACAGGACCATTCATGTTTATTTCCCTGGAAAGATGACAAAATTAAGCTGTACTGCTATGGTATTTGTTTCTACTCACTGATCAGAGCAGTCACCACTACAGCTGTTAATACATCCATGGGGACTATGGCCAGCTGTCAGACCCTGTGCTTCAAGCCTGTAGAGTGTCTGACATTTTTCCTGGTCCCTTATAAATCCAGCAGCTCTCAAAAGTTAAGTTCCCCTACTGGAGCTCTGTGGAGGGAGAATCCCAAGACTGACCAGTCTTAGAAAACACCTTTTCCTTCTTGTTTTAAGAGAAAGTACTCTCCAGACATCATGTGTGGGGTGGGAGCTGGGAACAGGCATCTTGGGATGTGAACAATCACACAAGACAAGTCTCCAACCACTGATGCTGTGATGGGGAAGAAGTCTGGTTTTACAGGACTTAAAATAGTTCAGAAACTCACAAAGAACCTTCACCCAAGATGAGTGTGCTTGGCAATAATGATAGTAAAAGCAAGAGTTTCTAGAGATGATGCCTCTCTAGAATCCTGCTGTGAGGTCCTACATAGTGCTTGGGCTGCTCTGTAATGAGATATCCTACACAATACAGAGACTACAACCAAAATTTCCAGTCTCAGACTAGAAAGAGCTCGGAGTTCACCAGCATAGGCAGAAGAGTGCCTGTGTTGCTCTCCACTTCAAAACAAAAGAGAGAGCGCAGTGGATTTAACTTATTGTTGTGAAAAGGCATCAAATCAGATGAAGAGATTTTAACACCATGAAATGGGATAAAATCGTAAAACATGACCTCCCATTCAACACAGGCTGCAACACTTGGCTTGTGGCACAGACAGGTAGTTTATGTGTAGCTAAAGGGCTCCTGCCAAAAGGCTTCCCCTTTTTGTGTTAGTGTACCTGGGCACTGTGCATC
>VXBA01000500.1:38875-60156 GCA_013399895.1 Serilophus lunatus | reverse complement strand
AACAAACAAACAAAAAAAAGAGATATAAAAATGCTCATCTGAGAAAAGAAAGAAAAGAAGTCACAAAATTAAAGGATTAATTTGAAAGAAACGAATCTTTTTGGTGCAATTTAATTCTGTGGCAATTGTTAATGTTTGCTGGACTGAATTCATGCTAGTCTAATACTTTATCTATTAAAAAGCAAAAAGCAAATTGTACTAGGTCATGAAAACAGAGTAAATGCTACAAAAAAATTGAGTAATTTTCTATGGGTCAAAATTCACATGAATCCTGAACAGAATATATTTTGCAAGATAAAAAGATATACTTTGATCTTGCTAGTAAGTAACTGTCCTTCATCCCGCAGCTTAGGAAATGCAGATGGAAGCAATTTGTGGCAGGTTTTGGAGTCAGACTTAATGAGACTGGAGACAAAGTCTAGCACAGTCTCTCTCTCATCTTAAAACAGCACTTCTGCATATGGTACAGTAAAAGAATGAAATGCTTTATCAATACTCAGTCAGTGGTGGTGGTGTGGTGGGGGGTTGTTCTGATTGTTCTGTTGTTTTCTTGGAGTATTTTCCCTCAATACAATTGTGGCAACAAAACAAGAAAACGGATAGATAAAAGAACTTGAGGGTCAATTTTTGTGGTACCTTACAGTTCCATTAGACTTCATCCATTTCTCAAACATCTCAGTGGCAGTTGTTCTACAGTTTCTTATCCCATGGCTGCAGGCAAAAGCTAGCAGTGTTGACCGTAGCTCTCGCTCAGACAAGGTCCCATCATCTGTCCAACGCTGTTGATCAATTTTATTCCCAAGTAAGTCCTCTATCCTATGCTAAAAGAGGAAAAAATAACCAGCAATAGCTAACTCCTCACAAGAGGATTTTCTGTATAGAAAATGAGCACCCTTCAATTTTGTCGTTCTGGAGATAGCCAAAACCACAGCTAGGAGTCTGACCAGCTATTACATCTCAACCAGAAGTCTTAAATATAACTGCATAGACACTGCATTGCAAATCATAGTTTGGGCTGTTTATCAGAGCAGATGTGTAAGAGCTTTAAATTCTAAATAAAGAAAACTATTATAATTGTGCTTTTTGTTTCTTATGTTTCCTTAAGCACTATTTATCCATACCTACCATAAAGAAAAGACATCTGCTATTTTAACAAATAATTTAATAATTTTCCTTATAGGCTAAATCCCTTTACTGATATTTTACAATGCAAAGTGGCAAAGAACACTCTCTGAATACAGAGAAGCTTCATAATAAGAAGGTAAGCAGAGAAATGAAAGACTCATCAAGAGTATTCCTGGAAGTCTTCCTTCCTTCCTGGAAGGAGGGCTCTTCAGAGAGACCTAGATCGGTTGAATAGTTGGGCAGTATCCAATAAGATGAAATTTAATAAGTCTAAGTGCCGAGTCCTGAATTTCGGCCACAAAAACCCCCTGCAACATTACAAGCTGGGGACAGTGTGGCTGGACAGTGCCCAGGTGGAAAGGGACCTGGGGGTCCTGGTCGACAGCCAACTCAACATCAGCCAGCAGTGTGCCCTGGTGGCCAAGAAGGCCAACGGCATCCTGGCCTGCATTAGGAACGGTGTGGCCAGCAGGAGCAGGGAGGTTATTCTACCTCTGTACTCAGCACTGGTGAGGCCGCACCTTGAGTACTGTGTCCAGTTCTGGCCCCCTCAGTTTAGGAAGGACGTGGAGATGATTGAGCGCGTCCAGAGGAGAGCAACGAGGCTGGTGGGGGGCTTGGAGCACAAGCCCTATGAGGAACGATTGAGGGAGTTAGAGTTGTTTAGCCTGGAGAAAAGAAGACTCAGAGATGACCTTATTGCTCTCTACAACTTCCTGAAAGGAGGTTGTAGTCAGGTGGAGGTTGTCTCTTCCACCAGGCAGCAACTGACAGAACGAGAGGACACAGCCTCAAGCTGCACCAAGGAAAGTATAGGTTAGACATTAGAAAGAAGTTTTTCATAGAAAGAATAATAAAATATTGGAATAGTCTGCCCAGGGAGGTGGTGGAGTCACCATCCCTGGATGTGTTTAATAAAAGGCTGGATGTTGCACTTGGTGACATAGTCTAGTCTAGTCGAGGTGTTAGGGCAAGGGTTGGACTCGATCTTGGAGGTCTCTTCCAACCTAGCAATTCTGTGATTCCATGATTCTGTGAACTGAGACTACAGAATTGATTAGACTTAAATCTGTAGCACTATACATTACTGATCTATCACACAACTGGAATGAGATGACAACCATTCATGTTCCTATTTTTACAAAAAATAGTTCTGTTCTTTTTTCTGCCTCTGTACAAAACAAATAGATCCATTTGATCTCTAGCCACTATAATTTTTGGACATAACTTCTCAGAACAAGAAAAATGTCATGGACTCTGTTTACTTACGTATTTGTACTACATTGACCTTTATAGGCACTACAAGATTGGTCCAGACACCACTGTGTTCCCATTGCACTGTGCTCTGTATAAAACAGTTTGGGGCCTGTGGATATGGTGTGGAAATGGGGGAAGGAGAGGACAGGAAGCTGATCCAAAAAATGTAATGTTCCAGTAACAGATCATTAACAAAAGGACACAAAACTAACAACTCTCTAGAATCCCCATCCAACATAGTAGTTATTATGTTCAACAGTCATCACTTGAAAATATATTGCATTACAGCAAATTATTTAAAATCATAATTTACAAAAAACTAAGACATACCATGACTCGTGCTGCCAGTTGTTGTTCACCCTTTTTATCTAAAAGGTTGTATATAAGACTCAGCTGAAACAAAGCTTGAGTGAGTGGTGCAGTGCTGCTCTCTTTGTTAAGGTAATCAATCAGCTCAAAGGCCATTTCCAGTGACTCTCTTCCTAGACTATGGGTCAATGAATACAAGCATTATAATGGATTACAAAACAAAAGCACTCCCTGAAACAAGATCAGAAGTTATGTTTTCCATTACATTAACAGAGATATAACTGAATAGAGGGGGTGACATAAGAAACAATTTACATGTAGAGATTTTCATATTTTAACTTAGTAATACAGCAACAAAGCAACAATGGCCACTAAAATGTTTTCAAGTGTGGCAGTGATGTCTGAAAATATTTATCGTAAATGTAGGTAATCAGATACAGGCAGCAGCTTCCAAACAGACAATCCAGAATGCTCAGCCTCACCTGCTCTGACTGCAATGGTGAAAGACATGAGTGGGAATGAACAAAAACTTGAGAGGGAAACAGCTTACTTTTCTGAAGTGAAGCATTCATTGACAGAGTACAGGAAAACAGTCTGCTACAGAGATTATCAGTCACTAAAGAAAACAGCGTCTTCCAGAAATAGAAGCTATCATGTGGTTAAATGTGATGCAAATAAATAGATCATGCTATAAAGAACAGGGAAATAACATCTAGCATCAATATGGAAGCATCAGTGAAGGAACTTGAAAAAAATAGTAGTGAATGGTGGACAGTTCCAATAAGGCTAATAATGACTGAACTAAAACTTTTCTAAAGCAGTTGTCTCTAGAAACTAAATATGATCTTCTTTGACGTGGAAAAAACTTTAAACACTTTTAAAATATGTTTTCCAATGTAAAAGTCTTACCTTGCAAGGTTGAAGATGTTGTTGATCAAATTTGCTCTGTCTTTAGGACTCAAAGCAGTGTGATTTTGTTTCAACAGATCAACCAGTGTTTTCCAGTCTTCAGCATAGTGCACTATGTAATAGCCACTCATGTCCACATTGAATTTTATCCATTCCACCTCTTCTGGAAGTTCAATGACAGCTAATAGACAGACAATCAGGCAGCACAGAAACAAATATAACATCTGTTTATTCAAATCCAAGGCTGTGAAATAGACTAGTTCCAGAGTGCCAGTAAATTCTTTTACACCCACTATTTCCCCCAGTATGAAGAAGGAACAGCCAAAGGTTTCACAAGAAGACTCAAAAACGTTCAGACTGTACTCCATCCTTCTTACTGCCTCTGGTTGAATGAACAGCATCACAGTCTGCCCTAAGCTGCATCCATGCAATTAATTACTTAGTGCAATAATTTTTCTCCTGTCCTTTCCTTCTTTCAAACAGTCCCATCTCTCTCGCCCAGTTTCATGTATATATACAAACACTAGTTACATGAATCATACAGAGGAACAGAGAAATGAAGATGGCCTTAAGTAGATGAAAGATCACACTCTAGTTTCAAAGTCAAATAGACACAAGAAGACAGGCTTTGGGAAAAAGTTCTTCCTTTCAGTTGATTCTATAATGACTGTTAGAAACTTCAATTTGCATAGGACCTACAAAGCCTTTGAAATTTTTGTTAGTATTCTATCCTAAACTCTTTCATACATCTCTCTTGTTCGTGTATCCTCCACATCTAAATTCCTACAGTGAGCGAGACCATCAAAAGAGACATTTAAAGTGAAGCAAAAATGAATCAGGCTACTTTCTTATTGGGTGAGATCAAGAACACATTCAATTAAACAGCATTGGTTTTCCATTTTAAAAATTCTAGTTTTTATTTGAGAAAAAAAAAGACCAGGAATAGCTTGAAGACTTTGTAAATTAAATATCAGAATGACATAAAGCAAAATTATTTACTTTTAGTAATCTAATGTAATTTAAGGGTGTGGCACTCTGTAAAAATCAGTAAACAGTGAAAATGTTAATATTAACTCTAAGAACTTGATTTAAAATTTGTGTAGTTTTACTTCAAAAAGTAGAGGTGAAATAGGTTTATGAATTAAATTATCAGTTAAATGCACTGCATAGTAACTTTAATGGGATGGGAGAGAGAAGAAAATACATCAGCATTTGTAAGTTGATGAGTCAGATGAGCTTCAATCAAATGCAAAAACCTATGCATTTAAATGGAAAGAAATCACAGAATGACAAAATTGTTTTGGTTGAAAGGGACCATAAAGATTGTCTAGTCCCAATCCTCCACCACAGGCAGTGACACCTTTCACTCAACCAGGTTGCTCAGAGCTAGTCTTGAACACTTACAGTGATGGGCTATCCACAGGTTCTCTGGGCAACCTGTGTCAGTTTCTCACCACACTCACAGTAAAGATATTTTTTTCTAATATCTAACCTACTCTCATTCAGTTTAAAGCCATTCCCCCTTGTCCTGTCACTACATGCTCTTGTAAATAGTCTCTCTCCATCTTTCTTGTAGGTCCCTTTCAGGTTCTGAAAGGCTGCAATTAGTCATTTCCCAAAGTCTTCTCCAGTATGAACAAACCCAACTCTCTCAGCCTTTTCTCACAGGAGAGGTGCTCCAGCCCTCCGATCAAGTTTGCAGCCATCCTCTGGACTTTGTCCAAGAGGTCTGTCCTTCTTGTGCTGAAGACCCCAGCAAATGTGATTTTAGCACTACATAAAAATGTTTATTGGTTTGGTAAGGAAAAAAATGGGGCTGAAGTCCCATAGACCAGCATTTTACGAATCAAACTAATCACTGCACCAAAACCAGAGAGTTTATGTGAAAAGATCTAAGGGATTCAAGTTCAACAACAGCATTCTCAAAAGCCTGATCTGTTCCAGACACAATATTTTCTTACAAAATTAAATAAAATAAATAGTATTTCAGTGGAATGTTACTACCTCACACTTCAGTAAACTCACAGACCAACTCTCACATTGCTTGCTCTCTAAAGGACATGCAGTTTGACAGATCTTGTGTATGCACAGTGATGAAAATTGGAATGTTATGAATTCCAAACCTGTGCTTCTGTTCCAGTTGTTGTCATTTATTTGTACATATAATGCTAGAGGGAATCAACTCTCTAATAATGACATCAGCAGTACTTGGCTCCAAATCTCTGAAATTATTTTGTACTCTGTATGTCTTCAACTTCACATCTTATGCAAAGGTGTGCTCAGAAAAATCATAAATCTACACCACTTAAGTAACTTGCTACCAAAGCTTTGAGTCACATACCTGATTTTTGATCCAGTAAATATGCATTAGTACAATGGGTAAAGTTGCATGTACTAGTTATGTAAGTGAGAGGAACATGCCACAGATGACTGAAAAGGAAAACAAATGTTTACTGACATATTATACACATTTTATCTGCCTTGAAGGGCTGTTTTAATTTTTTTTTAATTTAAGCATTTTTATACATAATATTAGAACCACTGAATGCTGTGTAAAATAATAAAGTATAATCAGAATACAATAAAAGAAAAAACACACAGCATGCACAGGAAATATTTCTTTTATTTCCACCATCTTTAGAAGTTGGTAAATTTCATAGAATAGTCCGGGGATTTTTTAAGGTCCTAAGGTCATCTAGTCATCAGCTCCCCTGCAATAAGCACAGACATCTTCAACTAGATCAGGTTGCTCAGAGCCCCATCCAACCTGGCCTTGAATGTGCGAGTGCTTCATCACTCTTACTGTAAAATTATTCTTCTTGTATCAAGTCTAACTCTGCCACCTTTTAGTTTAAAACCATTACCCCTTGTCCTATTGCTACAGGCCCTTATAAAGAGTCTGTCCCCATCTTTCCTTTAAGTACTGAAAGAATACAGTCAAGTCTCCCTTTAACCTGTTCTCCAGAGTGAGCAGCCCAAACACTGTCTGTCCTCAAAGGACAGGTGTTCTGTCCATCTGATCATTTTTGTGACCTGCCTCTGAACTTGTTTCAACAGGTCCATATCTTTCATTTGCTGCTGACTGCAGACCTGGATGCAGTGTTCCAGGTAGGGTGTCAACAGAGTAGAACAGAGGGACAGAATCCCCTCCCTCACTCTGTTGATCATGCTGCTTTTGATGCAGCCTGGGATACAATTGGTTTTCTAGGCTGCAAGTGCCCAGTGCTGGCTTGCATTGAGTACCACCAGTCCCCACAAAGCTCTTTCAGGGCTGCTTCTTCATCCCTCAGCCTGTGTTGATACCAGGGGTTACTCCAAGACAAGTGAAGCACCTGGTCTTGCTAGACCTACTAAATAAGTTTGCCAATGATACAAAACTGAGGGGAGTTGTTGATTCCCTCAAGGCAGAGAGACCTGGACAAATGGGAGGGCTGGGCAGTCACCAGCTGAATGAAGTTTAACAAGGCAAGTATCAGGTTCTGCACCTGGGATGAGGTATATGATGTATATAGAGACTGGGGAATGAAATGTTGAAGGGCAGGAAGCCACACAAGGAGTGGCTACAGTCACTTTTCTTCTTCAGTCTAGAGATTGAAGGGAGACCGGTGTCAGGACTCAAGAGAATGGTCTGAAGCCTGAAGCTGTGCCAGGGGAATTTTGTTAGATATTAGGAAAAGATTTTTCACCTAGAGGGTGGTTGGACACTAGAACAGGTTCCCCAGGAAAGTGGTCACAGTACCAAGCCTGACAGAGTTCAAGAAGTATTTGGACAATGCTGTCAGCCACACGGTGTGACTCTCAGGGATTGTACTGTGCAGGGCTTTGATGGGTCCCTTTCAACTCAGGAGATTTTAGGATTTTATGAGACCTCATAACGTTCACATGGGGCCACTTTTTGAGCTTATCCAGGTCCCTCTGAATGGCATCTCTTCCCTCAGGCATGTCAACTGCAGCACTCAGCTTGGTGTCATCCACAAATTTGCTGAGGGTGCACTTGATCTCGCTGTGTACATCATCGATCAGGATCTTAAATCGCAGTGGTCCCAGTAAGAACCCCTGATGAGCACCGTATTTCCTAGCACTTCTTTCTCAGATCCATCATGCCTTAGCTTGTCCAAAATCTTATGGACAGGAAATCTCTGACTGTATCAGAAATTCATCCAGTATTGTTTTCATTCAGTTCAATGTTCTGTTTTCCTGAAATTTTAAAAGTTTTAATTAAAAAGAAGAAAGTGACTGAAGTATAAGATTCAAATTCCAAATCGTGGCAATGGTAAACCATAATTAGTTGCATACCACAAAGACTTTCTCAAGTTTGAACTGCAAACGGAAAGAATAAATGTTAAGGAGACTCATAATGATGATGATAACTTGGCTATTTAGAGAAAAACGCCTTGACAGATGAAATAAGTTCCACATATTAATCTAGATACGACAGGGATCCCTTCTGTGTGTGACTCATTTGCAGTGCTCTTCTTCAAAACCTTTTCATTTATGCCTCAAACTAAGATCAACTAGAAACAGAAAAATCACTAAGCCTAACAATCCTTCCATTCTTCTTTTACCTTTCAAACACTTTTCTTCCTCCATGTAACAGAAATAAAATAGAGCCCTGTAACGTGATACATTTCAAGAGACAAATGTCCTTCACAGGCCTAGTTTTCTGTGAGATGATACAAAGGACTCAGCTCCTGTAAAAGCTTCAAATAACTGAATACCACCACCAAAATTTCAAAAGGATTCACACTTAAATACTTCTTCATTATTTGCATATGTACTTCCTTTTAAGTTTTGGTACAATGCATATTGTCTGTGTAATACATTCAGTCATTTGTTGTCATGCTTTAGTGCCATCTTAAAATTTTGAAGCCAAGGTTTTGATTCTAGCTTCTCTGTCTTTCTCTAACAAAGCCTAAGATGTACAGTGAATTCTGGCAGGAGGAAGCAGAGGCTCTAAAGTAGGACATATGTATCTGTAACTTCTGCAACATGCCTTTTTCACATTCTCGTTAATCACACAAAACTTCGTTAAATTAAAAAAACCCACCTTTTAATAATAAAATCTGCCTTTTGGTATTAAACCCCAATTCATTATGTCAAGCCTAAAAGCTTCAGGAAAGGATGAATATAAAAACCTCAGACTACAAAGGATGGCACAGATTTTTACCAGTTGCTTGGGTGGAAATTCACATGAACCTTTAGGTAGATATTACATGTGTGGATTTCTATGCCAAATTCTCCTTTACTACCTGCCTTGAAAGAAACCACTAAATCCCCTGAATACAAGTAAGAAAGATGTACAACATTTAAGACAGATATCTGCAGCTAGATTTTAACAGATAAAAGTATTAAGAAGGTATAACCTTGCATCTGATGTCCAATTTTCTGGTTCCATGTGATACAGAAATTTCTCTTGTTGTAAAGAAATAATCTTTCCCTTTCGCAGTACAGTGACTAGAGGAAATCCTTTATGCAGAATCCAAGTCTTCATCATTTTTTTTACATCTAGTGTTCCGTTGGTAATCTGTAAAAATAATCATAACAAGAAAATAGAAAATGGAGAACACTTTACTTCCTTCTTAATTTACCTATTAAGAGGTAGCACAATTTTGCATCTGTAAACAATCAATTTGATGTGATCTTGTAAATTTCATAAGCAACAATTTGGGGAGTAAATGGTTTTTATTCTGAGGCAACTCTAGTCAAGCAGTGGAAAGACAAACTTGAAACATCAAATAGGTTGAACTGGTATGTAGTAAGAGTGGAGAGAGAATGGTACAAAATGGAAAGTTACAGTAAGCTCCTCCCTACTCTTTCTATTTCCTTATTGGTATGCTGACATTATCTGAGTATTTCACATTGAAAAATCTTCTTTTAATTCTGAAATGAATTTCAGAAATTGAAGTAAAGCAATATTGTTTGTAACGCAAAAACTACATCCGCTTTGTATCTTTCTATTTTCTTTTTTCTCCTCCCTCTTACCAACCTTAGAAGAGGTTAACCTTCAACTCTTCTAATCTCTCAGAAACTGTACTACAACATTCCCACTAAGGACAAGTACTTTATAATGTCTACATATCACCAATCACGACCTCTCTTTATTAACAGAGATCATCACATACCTCAAAAAAGATAGTATGTCCCGTAACTCGCAAAGATGCGGTTTAGGTAGAGCTACCAGGAACATTCAGAAATTAATGCATCATTACTCATGTTAAATGTAACTTGAATTTTGGTTTGTTTTCAACTTGAAATTTCCCAACCTATACTCTGTCTTTCTCTAGTTTACCTCACCAGCATCATACTGCCCAATGTTCTCTATTCAAGCCAAGAATAACATCTAGAGTTCAATCTCATGGGAAAATACTACATGTACTGGTTTAGGGAGGCTGGGATTGCGGGGGGTGGTCAAAAAAGGCTTTGGAGGGGGAAGACTGCAAGAAACTCCACTTACTTGAGTTAAAATTCCGTTTCCCTTAAAACTGCGGGGAGGGGGAGGGGGCTCTTGCTCCAGCTGCTCTCCCAGGACTTGGGGAGGGGGAGGAGGGGGCTGCTCTCCCTGTGCCCTGCTGGTTCCTGGGCTGAGAGAGACTGAAGGGTCGGAAGTGCTTGAGAGGGAAAGGAGAGACAGCTTTTCCTACCCTTACCCACTGCTTTTTTTCAGCTAGTCATTTAGCTGAAAGGAACCGTTCCCTTTCTTTTTTTTTTTTCTTCTCCCCCCCATTTTTGTGGGGTTTTTTTCCCCTGCATGTCGGGTGTTCCTCTGTGTAACTCTGGGGTCCCTGTGGGTTATCCCTACTTCCCTAATTTAAACCCCTTGTAATAAAATGTTCACCTGCTGCAAACTCTATTCAGTTTTCCGTCACCTTTACTGACCCTGCCCCCTAGACGACCAAAACACTACATTATTTATGTTAAGAGTGACCATAAACTTTAAAAAGGAATTTCAATTCCAGGGAAGCAATTCTCTATCAAAAGCTTCAAATTTACAGAAATTGAAGTCTATATAGACTTCAAAGGTACTTTTTACATACTCCCCCAAAACACTCTTGACTAAATATTCTTCCTCTATCTTACCATCATAAGCTTTAATAGTTACTACAGTAACGTTACCCACTGTTGGTTACCTAAATAAAGACTGGCAGAAAGGTTTGTTTCTAATCTGTACAGAGATATGAGTAAATTTGAAGTTTCCTCTACTGAAATAATTCTATTCCAATATAGAATCCTCTCCAATCACCTGAAATTAAACCAATTATTAGGAATTTTTGGATCACGGTTCATCTTACAAAGAATTTATTGACAATGATTTATTTTAATGACATATTTTCTTTGAACAGCAGCACCTAACTTCAATGAAAGCAACACAAGGAACAGATTTCATCCTTCTTCCTTCTAGGCAAGGTATACAAAAATTTCCCTGCCACGTTACAGGTTTTTTTAAATGCATATTCAGTTCTCATCTTCACTCCAAATATGATTGACAGGGACTCCTTATGTTCCATTTCTACAGAGAACATTAAGACTTAAGAAATGATTGTGCATTTTGCTGTATGAAAAATTAATGCAAAAATTTATGTTCAAAAAATGACACTTGTATGGTTTGAATTTTTGAAACACATTCAGCCTAGGCATAATTAATGGGAGCAAAAGGGAAAAAGGGCCAGTCAATTTGCTAATACATCACAGATTTGTTTTTACTATTAGTATAAATATGGGAAACAACTGAAAAGTATACTATCTATCTTAATACATGATAATACTAACAACGGTCACAAGGAAGACTCAGTGATATAGTACACATCTAAAACAGAGAACAATCAACAATCTTGAACATTCAAGAGTTTTGGCCTCTTGAAAAACTGAAATATTTTTGTTTCTTTTCCTTCCTTTTAGCAAAACTTTTAGCAATCCTGGACACTGGCTAGAGTCCAAGGGCACTAATAATGGTTTCAGTCAAATCAAAGATCAGATAGAAATACAGTATTTTGTATGAGCTACTCGCTTTCATCTAGTTCATATAATTTTAATTATTTAGACATCTACTGGGGGAAAATATTATTGAGCAAAACTTTCGATATAGTAGTAGAATGAATGAACCTTTGATATGAATGACAGTGAAAATAGACATGAAGCCTGTCTAGATTTTACTGTCAAGACTCAAGACAGTCTGGCTCAGAATCTGAAGATGAAACTACCAGAAAGCCAAGAAACTAGGATTTCAAGATAAAAAGAAAAATATCAGGACAGAAAGAATACCAAAACAAATGAAAATGGACAGTACATTTCAGTAGATTCAGAGATGCAATAAGTGAAAATAGGAAAGTAGTGCACAAAATTTGTCATCTTCTCAGGGAAGCAAAAGAAGCCCAAATGCAAACTAACTCATTGCAATACCAAAGGGAATCTGAAAGTGCATGAAAGCATGGACTATGTGAAAACACAAAATTAAAACTATTAACACTCACATGCAAAAAAACCCACAAAACAACCCAGACTCTGTCACAAAATGATGTGCAGCCAGAAAATGAGAGAAAAAGGCAAACATTTTAAGCAGCAGCAGAAAACAAAGAACCAGTTGGTAGGCTACTCAACACAAAAGGTAACTTCCATCAGATAATGGTATTAAAGACCAGATGTCAGCAAGAATTTGGTAATTAAATTAGCACTACATACAAAGGATTGTTTCACACTAAAATAAGAAATACATAGTTCTGACACTAGATTTTAACAAGTTTGCTGGATGTGAGTCACTTAGCAATACTAATACAGGCGTGTGAAGCAGTCCTAGAGTTGGTAACAATTACTTTTGATTCTTAAGAGATAATAAAGGAGGTTCCAAAAGACTGGAAAAAGAGGTCTCCAGACTTTGCAGGAAAGCTGAAGTTGGCCCATGGGCAAAGAGTAGGATAATAATAACAGTAAAAACAGCCAGCTTTTCTGAACCAGGGAAACAGACAAAACAAGTCTAAACATTGCTGATGACTCTCTTCATATCTTGTACTAACAGTTAAGTCCTGGATCTAGTTACAGTTACTAAATCTGAAGCATCTGTATGGTCTCCCTAGGCACTATATGTGGATATAACCATATCCCTGTGGTATGTTCTTTATGGTCAAGAGGCTCCACTTTGAACAGCTGAGGAGAATAATGTCTGTTTTTCACTACAGCAATCACTGTGCCACTAGAAGAGTTCTCTGTCACAGAGGAGTCAAAGACTGGTACCAGCAGTAGTCAATCACTAGGTGGCTAGTGATTGTCTATTAGTGACTGTGTATGACTAAACACACAAATTTACAGTCACCTGTGACAGCTGTCAATAACTAAGAGCCTTCAGTTTTACAGAAGTTCAAATATGATAAGATATACGCCAAGAACCAAAACAAAGTAGTAAGTTAGTATCCTGCCTAGAACTCAAGCTTCTGTGAGGGAAGCTCATAGATATTTCTGAAATTTTAATACGATGCAGACTAGACACAGACATAGGGAAATCTGTTCATTTCGCTTATACAATAACAAAGATAGTAAATAAGATTGGCCCCAATGCTGAGAGATAGGGAACAACATTAGTGACTGGATGCCAACTGGATGTGGCACCATTTACCACCACTCTTTGGCCCAATCATGCAGCCAAGTTTTAATGCACTGAAGAGTGTGCCTGTCTAAGCCATGCTGCCCATTTTTCCAGGAGAATGCTGCAGGAGACAGTATCTGTTATGGATTTAAATCCTGTTGAAATTTTTCCCCCATCCCAGCTGCTCTGGGTTCAGGTGCTGTGCCCATTTTACCCTGCCTTGTGCCTGTGTGCTGGGCTCTGCTGCCCAGCTGCCATCTCACGTGGTCTTTGCTGCAGCTCCGGGCCACTGTGTGCCACCATCGGCATTTGTGCATCACCCCTGCTATCACCACTGCAGCCGCCCTGGACCCTTGGACAGACATCATCTGCAAGACAGCTTCTTTTCCTCTCGCTGCACCTGTGGGGGTGGTGGGATTGTTCTCCCTGCACTGCCTGTGGGAGGGCCCCAGATGCTGCCACCCTTGTTGCAGTTGCTGTTGTTGTGGCCACTGGATCTCTCACTGGGTCACAACTCCCCCTTTGTCTCCCGAGGCTGTGCTGGTGCCTCCTACTGGGAAGAGTTAGAACTGCCCCAGATAGGAGAGGTGATCTCTGAGTGCGAGTTCATGCTGTTCTCGAGTTGTTTTGTGTTTTATCACACATATATATATGAATATATACATAAAACAAATATATATATTTAATAAAGGAACTGTTGTTACTTTTTCTATATTTTGCAGAGAGTCTCTTGATTTCAAATTTAAATAGTACAATTTTCTTAAAATCAAGACAACATCAAAGGCTTTGCTGAAGTCAAGGCAGACTACATCTTCAGCCTTTCCCTCACCCACTGGACAGGTCACGTGGTCATAAAGGAAGTTCAGGCTAGTCAGGCAGGACCTGCCTTCCCTAAACCCATGCCTGGCTGGGCCTGATCCCTTGCTTGTTCTGTACATGACAGGT
Source organism: Serilophus lunatus (assembly GCA_013399895.1). NCBI lineage: Eukaryota > Metazoa > Chordata > Aves > Passeriformes > Eurylaimidae > Serilophus > Serilophus lunatus. Next base: position 46,037 of record VXBA01000500.1, on the reverse strand, counting down.
GATGGCACTTAAGATCATCTGTTCCATGACCTTCCCTGCCACAGAGGTCCGGCTCATAAGTCATCAGTTTCCTAGATCATTCTTGCTCCCACTCTCCTGCCTGCTGTCTCTCAACCCTCCTACCCCTGGCCTCCCTGATTCCCACAGCCTTGCCTAATCTCGGTTTTGCTCTCTTCTGCCCAAGCCTTTGCCTTCTTGAGTCCTCTACATCCACTTTAAAATCAGACACGGACTTAGGCTTCTCTTATAAATCTGAGAGCTGCTAAACTAAATTGTCCCTTACAATCAGTTTTTCTAAAATTCCAGCACCACTTGTTGAAACAGAAGCTATCACTGAAACAAAATTATACTAGTAGAGAGTAACCCAAGAGCTCTGTGGAGTTTGTGTTCAACTACTCCTTGAAAATAGATTTTTTTCTTACATTTGATTACTTTCATTCTGCTTTTAACATACTACCAGTGTAACTCTAGAGATCATATGTTCATATTGCTGTGTCCACACATGTGGATATGCAAGGTAGTAAATATCCACTCGCAATGCTTTTTTGGAGTGATACTCAATGTAGTTCTGGAAGCTATAGGAATTTATATACCTATATGAAAAAACTTCGGAATACGATGAGCAAAAGCTTCAGAATATTTAACTGCAGTCTATTATCCTATTTCTTTCATAAACAAGGAAATAAATAAAAGTTTATGACACTCTTAAAGAAATTTAAATAAAACCACCAGTATGTCAAAGATGGATACCTCATTCATGCTGTCCCACAAGTCATCACTCTCTGCAGTTTCGTAGTTGTGATTATGCAAGTATACCTCAATGCCAGCTCGGAAAACATCCTTAGAGAGATAATGCTTCAGCATCAAAATAAGTGAAGCCCCCTTTAGGGAAAAAAAAAGTGAATTGGAAAATTAAAGTTACAGAATCCTCTGAAGTATACACATATAGAAGAGTAACTCAGAAGCCAGCAGATTTTATTCCAAACGATATAATTTACCTTAATTCTCAGTTCCCAGTCTTTTCTATTTCTGTTTTGCTATTCCCTTAATATTTCATAAACTCCACATACAGTTACAAAAAGGCTAAACCTTGAAAATTTTCCCCAGGTGCTTTGGGAAAATATTTTAAAGGTTCAAATTACAGTTATAAAACAGGCTATTAGAATCTGTCTTTTTTTAATTAACATCATCTGAAAAACATTGCTTTCTCAGTGATTACTCTGCTGGCTGCCATTTTTCATTACCATCTGTATGGTACAGAACTGCACTTAAGAGTTATAAGATTTGCAGTTATATCAAAAACCTAACAATACGGGAAAGAAGAGATACACTTGGTAGGCTGGAATTTACTTCAAAAAGACAAGTGCATTTTGATAGCGTAGAGATACAGCCATGTTTTGCCAAAAAAAACCCAAACCCAAAACCAAGTAGTAACTGAGTCATTTTAATATTAAAATGGCCATGAATGCATCTATGGCACAGCCACTAATAAAAAAATTGCCTGAGGACTTACATACTATGCAACAAATGTAGATGAACAGTCACACATCATGTATAGTTTAAAGATGCACTTTTTATTTTTGGTACTATTTCTGTAAAAGGAACAAGAATGATTTGAACAAGATGATTTTGAAGAGATCATATATTTTTCTCACACATTCCAAATTCAACTTTTGGAATTTGAGTAACATCTTAGCTGAAACTGAAGGCTGCCTCATTATTCACTGTCATCAAACTACAGAAATAGACTGACCTTTAGTTTTTAGTAATAAAGTCATAGTATCTTTCATACATCCATACTTAACCTGCTCCTTTGTTCTTCTTACTGTCATACCCTTCCAAACACTTTGTTGTTACAGATGGGTTTTGTCCCACACAAGTGTGCTAGGTTTACTGATAGTGTGAAAAACAGCCAAGCTAAAATAATACTGTACAATAATTTCTATTCCAGACAGTACAATCTAGAAGTCACCTACTAATCTGTGTCAGTTGGCTGTATAGTAAAACAAATTAAGTTGTACAATTCAGTAACAGACCACATTTAGCTGATTAGAGACTATGTTAGAAGGGTCTTCTCATTTAAATTGCCAAGACTTCTAGCCAAACTACAGGGCCAAGAGTAGTGGAATATGAAGACTGCATGCATGAATGTAAAAGTTATGCAATGAAACCCTCTGAAACACAGAAAACATCATTCAGTTAGCTCTTAAAGGTGTAGGTTGGTACAATCCTACTTAGAACGTGCAAATTATTATTAGTAGCAATAAAGTAATAAAATAATTCTCCAAATATACTGTTTTACTAATTGACTGAAACTCCAAATCAATCACTTAGGAATCATTTCCATTAAAATTATGTACAGAAGTTTCAATTATGGAACTAAACTTAAGGCAAACTTAAAATCACACACCTCTGTTCTTGTACTTCAGAAAACAGAGTCCAAAATAAATGGATGCACATCATTATTGTACGTCTACTCAGACTGTATGTCTATTGTACGTCTATCTCAGACTACTGAAGGATGCCAGATATGTTGATCAAGGATGTTGATCAGCTAAGACTTGCAAAAATACGTCAGAGGAGACAAACCATGGAATGTGTATTCCACTAAGCAGAGGAAGATGTAGTAGGTTACTATTTTCTAGCAAACACTAGCTGTACCCACTGTTTCTTCTTAGATGAAAATACAAAACAGTGATGGAAAAAAATGTCAACTAATCCAAAACTTACAAAAAGCTTTCCCTCCAACACTACCAAAATCATGAGTCACAGGATCTGAAATCTGAGACAATGTGAATAAAAATTTTGCAAATACAAGTATTTCTTCTCTCATGGTTTTTTAAATGAGGCACTGTGAAGCTTTATTAACATAAGCCTCACACAGAACCTTCACTAGGCATTAGAAATAATAGTTTCAGGCAACCAGGATATGCAGTAAAATAATTTTCCATTTCAGAAGCATGCCTCCAATTCAAAATCTCTAAAATACTGGGGTTTTTTTAATGCAGGAAGACTATCAGAAAGAGTTTCTTAAGCACTTGTTACAGCCTGATATCAGAAAAAGAATATACCTCTAACGCTTCACCTACCGGGTTTCTTCTTGCATCTTCATGAATATTATACTTCATGCTGAAGATTCACCAAGATGTTAAGTGAACACAAATAAACATACCTCATATTTTCCTAATTAAAAGCTGAAAAATCATGCATTGTGTTAAGTGTAAATAATCCCTAAATATTTGCCAATGTATGCCTGCTTACTCATGATTCCACATTCATGTTTTCAACAGCTAATACATCATTTTCCAAATGCTTTTGCAGTTACCTTGATATAAGAAAGTGCATCAAACATTTCTTCTATTTGCTCTGAAGACTGAACAGCAGAAGAGACTGGATGTGAGGAATTCAAGGAATCCTTCATCATAGCCTTGAAAATTAAATTAAGGAAATCTTCATCCTAGAAGAGAAACATTTCTAAGTGTTCAGGAAGCTATATGGAACATACATGGTAAGCAGAAAAGTAAAAGTTGTCTTTATTTTGCTCTTCCATTGTCTAAGCAGAAAAAGAATCATCAGGGTAGCATTTATAACATCTGTTCTTTTCCTGCCGTATTTTAGGAGTGGAATCTTACTTCTGAGTTTGCATCATTATCCAGACCCTTAAGTTCCTGTCTCAGGTAAATGTGTCATTGGCACTAGATAAAAAAAAAAAATGCACCTTCTTTAGAAGTGTGTGTCGAATTTCAGATTTGGCTCACCAATGTTTTCAGTTCATTTACAGGGAATACAAAAGCATGACTTTAGTACGCTTTAAGCATGAAGTCCAGGGAAATTACTCACTATAGTGACATTTCTGAGAATGTCAACAGTGCCTTATCTAGTTATTACCAATGTCTCTTACTACTTTTCTTCTAGAGTGAAGATATTTGAATTTAATTTTTACTCTAGTGCCAAAACAAGAAAACTCCGAATACTGCAAAGAGGCTGATTGTACCAATATTTGCCCATTTCATTTCATCAAGACAAACAAACAATTCTCTATGGAAAGTTAAAAAAAAAATAAAAATTTTAAAACCTGTGTGAAAACATGATAAAAGTAACTGTTAAAATTTAAAATTTTGAATCTAGTCTTCTAGAATGGAGAAGTTCTGAGTGATTTTTTTTTTATTTTTACCAAAACAGATTTTGACACCATGTCAAGCACCTTTCAGAATGAAGTATATGGGTTTTAGATGTATCCTTGTTAAAAAAGGACACTAATTTTGTGTCCTACCCTCAGCATATATGCACCCAAGAAGGAGAGCTTCTATATGAAGATTCTTTCAGTGACAATCAAACTGAACAACCAAGCTAGGCCAAATGAAAAACTTTTGAAACACAGAGTGTTGAGAAAGAATTCCACTGAATCAAGTTAGCAACCCAAGTTTTTAAATACTAACAAGAGTGATTGAAGAACTCAAAGCTCACATTTATTCAGTATGCTGAGAAGAACACAATCTATCAAGCAGGAGACAGTCAGTACACATCAAGTGTTTAATCCCATGACTAATGCCAATCACATAAACACTCCTAGAAGTTGATTTCAGGGCTCAGGTATATCCTCTCCTAGGAGATACCTTTACTCAGAATACAAAATTAGTCCCTCCACTACCCTCTCTATTTAGTTCCACTAATCTTTGTTTCTCTGCCTGCCACTCTCAGTGACAGGAATGCTTTATAGCAGTAGCTGGTATTCCTTCCTTGGAGAAGAAAGGTCAATTTTGAATTCATCTTCCAGGGTCTGAAATACTTGAGTAAATTTTTAAATAATCACTATGTTATTATATCAAAAAGATTCTATCCATCAGCGATACATGTTAAACAGAAGTGCCTGTGGGAGCAGTGCTTTGAACTATTAAGTGTAACTCAATGTTATCAGAGCCCTCTGTGAGGGACCATTTGATATTTTTATACCAGGTTTGCTGATTTGTGAACCCCAAACTCATTCAGACACAAGTACAACAATGGTGGAAAGACCAGACATATTTAGTAACCTAAAGCTTCCTCAGTCTGTTAGGAAGAGTAGAGGTAGACAAAACTTCATCAACAACGTGCCTGGACTTGTTCTATAAAAATTTTAAGTTATAATGTGATATATAGACACCTACACCTTTTAACACCTGCTGTTTTGCACAGACTGGATTAACCTACACAAAAGAGTAGACTCCACGTAGGCTAGTACTAAATAAAAGAAAAAATATTAAAGATTGCAAGAACATTCTATCCTTTCAAAGCCACTTCCAATATAATGGAAGTGTAAAAGCAAAGATGTAATACGATCCAAATGGTGCTCAAAGTGAATATAAATTTATAAGTATTGATCCTTTATAGGCAGCATTAAAATAGATAATAGTGAAAGTACAGTAAGTGTAGCTACAGAAAGTACTTACTGAATGTAATTCTGGAAAAATCTCCTGCATGGCAAAGTATTCCATAAAAGTGGCAAATCCCTCATTCAGCCAGAGATCATTCCACCATTTCATAGTTACTAGATTGCCAAACCACTGTGAAAGACCAAAAACATCATTATTTTCTTAGAATTAAAATCAAGTGAGTACAAAACCAGTCCATCTATCCTCTGCCTTATCTTGTGGTAAAATCAAGTTCAGTCAAAACCATAGTAATGTTTTTGCAGGAACAACTCCCTAATTATGTCATGATGGTTGCACCCTGCCTGCTATAGTGTAGAAAATACATCTGCAGGTTTCCTGAACAGGTACAATGCACAACCCAGTCACAGTGAGGGCAAAGGTGAATTTAAGAACAGAATTGCACTTAGAAAACAAACAAAAAAAGAGGAAAACAATAACCTTCCCAGCCTAGTACCTGATGGGCAAGTTCATGTGCTAACACTGCAGTTATTAACTTCTTATCCCTTGCTGAAGAAGTATGATTGTCAAACAAGAGTGTTGTTTCTCGGAAGATGATCAAGCCCCAGTTTTCCATTGCACCAGACTGAAAATCAGGAATTGCTACCAGATCTGGAAAAGATTTGAAAAAAGCTTTTGAAAATTACTAGTTACAGCAATTCTGTCTTTCAAGCCTACCTATTATATTACATAATCACTAAAAACTTCATTATTTAAATCCTGTGTTGTGGACATACTCTCACATCTCAAGCACAGAAGCTCACAGATTTATAACCATGTTTCTCTAGCAGTACTCTGACAACTTAAAGCACTAGAGAGACATTGCCTATAGATCCTGCATCAACAAAAGTAATAAGGAAATGGCATGGCCCCTACTGAAAGTAGTATCTCAGAAGACTGCATTTCACTATCTTTCCCATCAAATTAATGCATGTAGAGAAATCAGGCTGCAGAGCTTACACTTTTGAACATGGTTCACAGACTGTTACTACCTAGTTAAATTCATACAGAATTAATTCTTTCATGTTATTTATGTAAAAGTATAAGCAATCTGGTTCCAAAAGCTCACAAAAACTTTTCAACTTGGAACTCACTTAATACTTGCACTCAGTCAAATATGTAATGAATTTTTAAAATTATTTTAGTAATTTAATCAATTTTTTTAAAACAAAAATTCCTATGCATTTTTCAGGTCAGGGCTTCTTCTTCAGCTTAAGAAAAAAGTTCAAAAGAACTCACCTAATTTTTTGAGAGGATATTCCATTAAAAAATATTTTTGATAAAACTCCAGAAGTTTCACTGCTGTGTCTAGGGCATACCCAACTTGGTTCAGATGCTGTGGTATGGCATAGACAGATACCTAATCCAAACAGGGAAGAGAAAAGATTTTGAACTGTGTAACTATATGTAGTGGGTTGAAAAGGGAGGGGGGGATGCAAGGAGGGTGCTGGCGGGTTCTTGGAGGGAGCGGGGAGGGGAAAAGGGGACGGGATCCCCTGTTCTCAATGTAAACCCTGGTTTTTCAGTTTTTTTCTTCCCTTGCTCCCCTCACAGCAGCTCCCGGGAGCCCACGGTGCCAGTGTGGGATTTTCCCCCCCACCCGTGGCGCCTGCGGGCGGGGGGGAGGGGGAAGCTCGACACGCGGCCCTGGCCGTGCGGGTGGCAGCGTGGACGCAACAGGTCCCTCCCAGCGCGGGGCAGCCCCACGCCACCACAGAAGTGCCCTGAGGGCGGCGCTGGCCCCGCGCTGCCGC
>VXBA01000500.1:0-38610 GCA_013399895.1 Serilophus lunatus | reverse complement strand
AAGAAACGGAAGTTCACTCTCTTTGGCTTCCTGCAAAGCTGGAGAGCAGCGGCACGGCTCCCCTTCTCCTACTCCCAGGCCTCATGGCTTGACTCAGCCCACCTCCATCGGCATTGGAGCCACACGAGCACAACTACAGGTTGAAAGCTTCCCCAAATAACATCCCGGGCTGGGGGGAGAACCTTTCACTGTGTTGTGTTTTGCAGAAATTCCAAGGGCTGGGAGTTGGCTACCAGCAGAGAGGGAGAAGAGGAGGGAAGTGGCTCTCCCTTTCCACTGCTTCTTTGTGGCCAGCTTGGCTGGCCTTTGAAAGCAGTTCCCTTATTCCTTTTTCTCTGTTTTCCCTTTCTTTGTGGTTTTTGTTGGGTGCTTGTTTTTTTTGTGTCGAGTCTGGGGTTCCCTTAAACTGTGTTTCCTTTGAGCTCCAGCCAAATAAAGTGTTTTTGCTGTTGTCACATCCTGTCATTCTTCTCGTCATTATTAAAAGTGCCCCCTAGTTAATATTGTGGTGCTTAAAACCACCACACTATAAAAGACTTGGAATTGAAGGAGTGGCTGGTGAGAGTTCCTGCAACACATAGGACAGAGTTTTCAGGGTACACACTTAAATTACAAACATAAGTTGGGAAGCTGTTGATAAAAAGCTAATTTCTCTTGCTAGAGCTTGTTAACTAGTTAAACTACAAGGACTCTGTCCAAATGATCAATGCGTATACAAGAAAATTCAAGGCTGACAACTCTCAGAAATATCTTCAAGAAGGGTCTACATGACACAAATTTTTTATTCTCTCATGAGTTAAGTGACCCTCCCTTCACATCTCCATTAATCTCCAAGTTTAGGCCATCAGTATGATAATAATAGTGCAATCTGCAAGAAATTTAGTCAAGAAATAATAACTGGCATAAAGTTCATCCATTTCCCTATCTAAGGTAGGGCCACATTAGAAATGATGTAAAAAGCATTCATAAAAACTGTGAGGTTACAGCCTTGTTCATGTTGAATTGTCTATACCAAGAAAACAACTTTAATTAGCTTATAGGTACATTCAGTTTTAGGATGCCCTTTCATAAAAAAAAATGCAAAAAGATGTGGAGATCAATTTTCCATTTCCATTAAAAAAAAAGTCCCTCTCACTCTACTACAAATTAGTTGCCTAATGACATTTCAAACAGATGGATAAGGTGACCTTTTAAGTTTTGAGTTTGAATGAAGCATATAGAAGTAAGAACCTAGTCTATTGTTCCTGGAATATAAAAATATTATCAGCTGCAAACTGTACGCTCAAAAACAAAATACAGAAAATCCCCAAGATCTTCTGAAGTTGAGAAAAATTTCATGGCATTATGAACACAAAGCAACTTCACTTCAACTCTAAGTTACCTTAAAGCAGTCATGACAGTACACTTGCTCTGTGTGAACAGGTTAGCTCAGATTATTTCCCAGTCACAAACTGCTCAAAGCATTTTGACTATGTATTTCATGGGAAATGTAATTATAAGCTTCCTTTTTACTGACTTCCTTGGTGTACTAGACACTACTGGCAACAGAACTACCCAGTGGCTAGACTGATCTTACTTGGTATGACCATTCTTATTCTGCCTTCAAACTGGGAAGTACTAAGTTAAAAACATTAGTAAATACATATAATAAAAAAAATTAAAGTTTGAAAAGTAAGAAGCATTCCTGAAAAGCATTCTTAAAAAGTCTTCTGTAGGGAAATGCCAGTGAATGTTTTTTGTAAGTCACAGATGGCAGGTGGAATCTAGGACCCAGGAGCTGAAGAAAGAGCTGAACTGAAAGTGAAAGGACTGACCATGCCATGTAAAGAAGATGCTAGCACAACACGGCAGTGCCTGATTGGATGAGAGAGAAGTGATAGGAGAATTGCTTCTCAGTGGTTAGAAAAGTAAAAACTATATGTAGATTATAAAAAAGTATTCCTGTAAACAATAAACGGATTTCTCCTTTGACACTACATCTGTGTGGTCGTGTGTCTTTGGGGGGACTCGGGAAGCCACAGTCTTCTACCTCAAAGAACTGGATATATGGTTTTACCAGACAAGTGTAGATCTGAATATTAGACACAAATAGGGGGGAGGAAGTCATACTGTCTGTTTTATTCAGCTGTCTTTAGAAATACTTGTCTAAGTGAGGATCAAAACCTATTGTCTAGTATCTCTATTTGTGTATATTAGATTAAAGAGAGACCTTCTTCTTCTGCAGAGCTACAAGCACTACTTCCTCTGGCTCTTTCTGGGTACATAATTACACTTCTGATATTTCACCACAAAGGGACGGTTCCTGCTAACGTGCCATGTGAATTGTTGCTCACGTGAAATTTCTGCACTTTCTAAAATAAGACTAAGAAGCTTGTTCTAACATTTTATTTAGTTACTCTAATTGCAGATATTGTAGAAATAGGCCATATTCTTGCAAAGGCCAAAGATTAAACAGGACCAACTGATTTTTGAAACTTTTGGAAAAACAAAAACTCCACAATTAAATAATTGCATTTAAGTAACTAAAAGCAGATTTAAAGTCAGCCTAAACTTGCTTTTACTGCATGGTATGGGGATTTTTTGGTAGGTTATTTTTGCAGGTGCAGAAAATACTTGCAGCACTGCTTGAAACCATGTGTAGGTGTTCCTGGAAACTGTAATGTTTCTTTACATGCTTAGAACAACTCTTTTCTTGAATGACATTACTGCTCACAGATGAAGCAGTGAAACTAAGAGTTTAAAGCTTCTAGCTCTGTTAGGAATTTTACATTTGATATATTTCTACTGTTAACAAGACCTGATGCCGAACCCTTTGCTGTAAAAATATTCCCAGTCTGATATAAGCCCAGAACTCAGTTAAACCTACAGTATACAGAATTTTCCTCATATCTATGAGTGTAATAAAACAAAGAAAATAAAAAATTTAAGAAGATGGAGTTTGTTTGTTGGTTTGGGGATCTTTTTGTATTGTTTTGGCAGGCTGGTTGGTTTGGGTGGGGTGAAGCAGAACTTTTAATGAAACAAACACATACCAGACTCCCATTAGTTTCCTTACTGATGTTTTTCAAGTCTGCAATAACAAAAGCTACTAGATAGGTGCTCATCTTCAAACTCACAAAAAACTCATCTTGAACAATTCCACTTGTCACAGGTGTAGTGGCTTTCTGCAGGTGAAATGAAATATTAATGCAGGCAAAAGAACACTAAGACATACATGGAATCAATGTTAAATAATTCATGCTAGGAAGAAATTTAAATAACATCTGTATATTTTGGTTATATTTCAGTGGGATAAGATTATACTTACAACAGTGTTAGAAACTTAAGAAGACATGAAACATCTAAGCTTATATATCCCAAAATTCTTTGTGTATATATTCTGTAATGTTACCTTTATATATTACGTAAAATAACCAAACAACAATATTGTTGGAGAAAACATGAATATACCTAATTCATACTAAAACTCCCAACATAATCCAAAGTCAACACAAAGACTAGCATTAATTCAAGAGAGCTTTAGGCTAGATCAGAGACACAGTTCAGCACAGCCTACTAAAACACTGGTATTGCATGAATTACGTATTTGTCTTCTCCCAGGACTCTCTTCAAAACTAGGTAACCAGAGATGCTCATTATTTTAAAACAGAACAAAATACTCCTCACATACATTCTTCAAATCAAAACAAATTGCATTTAAAAACTGAGAAAAAACGTCAGGCTTCAGTTAGTTGAAAGCAAAAAGCATGCCCAGGTTGAACATACTGCCAAAAACAAATGTGTTCAGTCCTCTGAAGTAAGATACTATAGTGTATCTCAAGTTCCAAAGTTACTTTTGGTACACAATTTTTTTTAATATTAATCCTAGAAAAGTATGCTATATACCTTGAAGTACTTTTTCATATATTGTTTCACAAACATAAAATACAAAACAAATAAAGAAAAATGCTTAAAACCACTGTAGAACAGAACAGTAAAGGTCTGGAGACAGAGATGGCAGCTCAAATTCTGAAACTTCATAAATTATTTTGTTTACAGAAACCACAAACATTTAAAAACCAGCAACAATAACTTCAGACAAGATAATTCAAAACCAAACAATGATTTTACATTTAATTGCCACTGAAAATTTAACTGTCAGCCTTAAAAAAGAATAGATTTTTAAGCCTGAAGACATCATCAATATTATCACATAATCTGACCATTGCATATGAACAGAATACCATATTTGAAGTCCTTTAGTGCATTCATAAATTTCTGCCTTTATTGCACCTTTCGCATCATAAGGAGGTGATGGCCTTTCTAAGAAAATACACTGTGGCTGCAGATAAACTGGTTCAAAAAAACAGTTAGCCTCATTAAAAAAAAACAAACAAACCAAACAACTAACAAAATAAAACCTTAAAAGGTAACATCATAAGCCCAAAATAAAATATTTCTAGCCTTAATGTGTCAGCCACATATTGCTGTATTAGTGATGTACACGGTAGCTGACAAGGCCTTCTGAGATCTCTTGCTCATGTAGGTATGGGCAATTATTTCAGCATTGTCTACTGCACACATGCAGCAATGGTAAATCATCATTTATTTTCTGTACATGAAGAGCTATGGAAACTGTTGAAAGATGCCTTAGACACTTACGCAGTTCCTAGCAGAAAAGAAGGAGCAAGCACCCTTTCTTGTTAAAACAAAATAGAAGAGTGGTCCATCAGACTCTTTCTCTTTTTTTACTGAAGAACAGTAAATAAAATGCTCTTAGCCCTGGATGTAAACTGAAGTGATGCAACTCTCTTAAAGTAATTTTTAAGAATCACCACAAATCCAGGAACAGAAATGTTCATACACTGTGAAAAAGATATTATTTCACAAGGTTGCAATTATTAGCCAGGTTTTTAAAAACAAGATACCTGCATCAGTACCTGAGCTTTAGACAACTTTCTGGAACACAAGAGCTGCACAGTGTACATACATGTTCTACCAACACCAGAGGTGCAATTTTTTTCAATGTCAGTATTGAGTTTCTGTTGGGTGAAAAATGGTGGTAATTTGATGATGAGAGAGGACCTCATTCAGATACAGACTAGGTATTGTTAGTCTTGCTGGTCTATCTAAATAAATTAGCTTCTATAAAGGCATGTCCAAAGGCTTAATGGCATAAAGTATCACCATAAAATTCAGATATGCTCTTATAAGACTTTGCCTGAAAAGATCTAGCTGAAGGAATTTCAGTTACATTCTGGAGTTGATTTTCTGTATTCATACCTCACTTCCCCTCATTTAGGTACAGAAACACAACCTTTAAGATCAGGCATACATTGCACAGAGACTGGCACCAGTTACACAGACTGTTATATAGTATCACCAAACATAGCAAAAAATCAAAAGCAAATCTTAAGGGCATTTGAGACTAACATCACCAACAACAAAACTCTTGCAAAATAATGGTTCATTTAATTTCAACATAATCCCTCAGCCATTCAACTGTCTGACAGTAACATCCTATACTATGCACTGCATTCAACAGTTCTCCTCTATAAAGTTCAAGCCTTTGAGAATGAAATAAAACAACTGTTTCTAAGTCATATAATTTATAGTTTATACAAGCTGTCTTGAGTGACAGAATCACAAAATGACAGAATATTCTGAGTTGGAAGGGACCCACAAGGGTATCGAGTCCAACTCTTTAAGGGAATGGCTAATAGAAGGGATTGAACCCATGACCTTGGCATTCTTATTCAACCCTATGGACATTAATCTAATAAAAACACAATGAAAAGCACTTAAATAGATCAACTAGGCAGCAGCTGTCCTAAAATTCTCCTACAAAAGCATGTACCTTTGGCATATTTGACAGAGTGGAAAGTTTCTCATCTCTTTTGATCTTGATTAAAAATGTAGCTTTAAACGCTGGTTCATCAAAGCATGGAAAAGCAGATCTTGCTGCCAGAGGTTCAAACTGAGTTGCTGCAAACCACCTAATAGGAAGAGTAGGGAAGAGCAAAGTAAGAATTATGGAAAGGATAAATCTCAGTTTATTTAAGATAAAAGATAAAAAGACTTAAGACAAAAGATAAAAGCTTCTAAGAGCTTGTTATGGGAGTAGCATTTTGAATAGTAGATTACAAGATTGGTCCAGGCAGAATAAGTGTTTAATTACCATTTTTTTAAAACCAAATAATGTATTTATTTGAAGAGTAATCCTCTTGGCTGACTTTTGCATTCTGAACAAAAGAGAATACATCTGGAATAACACAATTACAGAATAATCACCAAAATAAAAGACAGCCAGTTTTCCAGAAAGAGAGAACTTTCTTTTACCCTAGTATCAAGCTACCCACAAGTTTTTGAGGGGTTTATTTGTTCCGCACCATCACTCCAACATTTTCAGACATACAACTTTTGTGAGAAGGCATACTGCTGACAATTCATAAGATTAAATTTCATGCCTGCTTTCAACATGTTACCGATTTTTCCCCTTGATAAGTTGATGGGGTTTGTCCCCAAGATTTTATAGAAGAAAAATAAAGAATAAAGAATTGTTCTGCATAAAAATACAAATAAAGCCAAACTGATTCATTTTTTATTTTGCTCCCAGCAACAGTGTGCTATTTTGCCATTTGATAACTTCTGTATTTTTGTGACAGTATTAAAATATTTAAAAAAAAGTAAAACTAAAGTAGAAGTCAATTTTCTTGCAAAATCAGTTTGATAGCTTGAGTTTTATACAGAAAATCCAGCAATAAGAGAGGTTGTCAGAGTAGTCTGCATTTGTAGAACTACAGACATTAGGCAGAGACAATATCCCAGCAAACAGAAGAGGCAGGAAAGGCAATGGAAATGATGACATCAGAGTCGTCTGAAGATTTAGAGAGAAGCATACAGATTAAAATGTGTTGTATTCTGTTCCTGAACAAAAGCAGGTACCATTAGAATGAAGAGGGCAAAAATTCAAATTCCTCACAGATCATATTTTCCCTCTGTGAACAATCACACATTCTCTTTCTACTACAGTAAATAAAAGAAGAAAGCTTCAGCTACATCAGAATAGGAAAAGAACACAGACTTTCAAGAAAAGGCCAATCATTTAAGTGATTTTTGCCTTTTATACTTACTGCATTCTTACTCCTACTTTCTCCATAATGTATGTCTTAAATATTTGCAATAAGCTGCTTAGCTTACCCATACTGCTTTTCCTGCCTCTTGCTTATTGTACCAGTTTGTTTCTAGAAAACCTGCATGGGCAGTAACATGCCCATGAAGGCATGAACACTCCTAAGTCCACGCCCAAGGTAAGGCCCATTTGAAGTGGGTGGTGGTGGGTGGCTATTTCAACAATCTTTGATAAAAAGCAGCAATTTACCCTTTATAAAAACGAATGGGATGTTTCCCTTTTCTCCAGTTACCTGGGACTTTGCCTGACTGCCATGACTTTTCAAATATGATTGAGATTGGCTTGTCAACAACATGTGCCAGTTCCCCTAGGGCTGTGCTAGGCATCTCACTGGGCCCCAAGGACTTGTGTGCATTCTGGTCTTAAATCTGATCTCCTCCTTTAATGACAGGACTTTTTTCCTCCAGTCCTTGACTTGAGACTTAAGAACTTGAGAGATGTGGGAAGAATTTCCAAAGAGAGAAAGTATAAATTAAACAAACCAAAAAAACGCCTTACAACTACCTTTACTGCACTACATTTCACTGTAGAAAAGGCTGCCTTGACTTAATTAATTCATCTATAAAAGACATTTTTCAGGTAGATTAATCAGGTGACTAAAGATTGATTTTTCTCAAGGGGAATAAGTTGTATAAAATGTCCAACAAAAACAACCCTCTATTTGTTATCACAGCACAATCAAGAAGTGACAGAAGAGAGAAGCCCCATTTGTGGGCATACCTTTGCTTAGAATTCTCATCCTTGTAAGGAATCTTGTAAAAGCCATAATAGGTGTCTGATAAGTTAGATGAATACTCTATGTTTATAGTATAATTCTGTCCTACAAGGAGAGTCTCTGGAGTCATGACTGCAATCAGGTCATGCAATGGATATTCCAGGAATTCAACTGGCTTTGCTTGATGCCCTTGTGCTGAAGTAATGGTTGCCTTGCTGATATTAAGTCCTGAGCTGTGAAGTACAATCTTCCGAGTTACCTGGAGGATGCTGACCACTATTTTAACAGAGCCTTCAAATTTCAAAGTACTTAGATTTGGATGCAAGACAAGATCATAATGCAGTGGTACAACATCAGTAGGAAGTCTAATTTTTGCCCATGGAAATACTTTTCCATTGGTTGCCAGAGGGTATATTAGTTCCATTGTGTGATTTCTTTTATGGCAGCCTTCTTTGGTAAAGGTACATTTGGGAAGAAGATAAATCACTACTATTAGTGAAATTGCAATCACAAAAACAACTGTGCAAACCACCATGGTCCTCACAGAGGGAACTGAGCACAATCCATTTGGATTTTGTCTATATACAGACATGTTATTCTGTGGACCCGAGC
The DNA here is from genome assembly GCA_013399895.1 of Serilophus lunatus. Classification (NCBI taxonomy): domain Eukaryota; kingdom Metazoa; phylum Chordata; class Aves; order Passeriformes; family Eurylaimidae; genus Serilophus; species Serilophus lunatus. The sequence goes on along the minus strand of VXBA01000500.1, from coordinate 30,112 downwards.
TTCTGTTCATGAAGGACATCCCCAATAATTTTGCTGATGACTCATAATCCTCTTCATCGTCATCCATTTCATGCTCTCCAAGGCCACGGACCAAGAGACGAGAACTCTTTGGTTCATATTCCACTTCATCAGGCTCCAGAGGATGTAAACAAGGCTCTTTTGCCAAGTCAACCACATCGGGCTCTTCTTCAAACATACTGTTTTCAATCATATTCCTGGGTAACTGCAGTCGATCTGAAAAAGAAATAACCATATATATTATGTCATAAACAAAAGGCTTGAGTATAATACTCCAAAGATATTTTACTGAATTACAGAATGGGAAACACTTTTACAGCATATACCATTAAAATCTCTTCAATTGTTTCAAAGAAATAGTTCTGTGCTTTTCTGCCTACTCAAATTTTGCTTTCAGTATCTTCAAAAGGATGCTTTCCTTGCACATAATCACAAATATCTTGCACCATACCTGGAGATCAGCTAAAGCACTGCATAGCACTCCCAGTTTACTGATGTCACTGTCTTGGCTGCATTTCCTCTACCCCAGTAAAAATATTTGTATTCAACCAAGTGACTCAAGTTGGATTATTTTTTATGTTGCATGGTAAAGCAGAGCAGCCAGTACAGTTCTAGAGGTGTTTCCAAATACACTAGTTTTTAAGTTCTTTAGCAGAGGTGAAAATCTGCCAATGTATTGGCAGCCAAACAAATAAAATACCTGCTTGACATTTTTAAACTTTGTTTTCCCAAACACCCGAAAAAAAGATAAAAAAAATATTTCTCACATAAAAATACCAGTATAAAATTTATAGTTCCAATGGGCATCTTCATTTAAGATCTAGCTTGTACAATCCTTGAGACAATCCATGCAGCTAAGAAGTCAAATGAGTGACAATCAGACTGTTTGTCTCCATAAAATTTGTCCTTAATAGATAATAGAGCACAGAACATAAACAAGGAATTGAAATGCATACCAAATTTTAAAAGCAACAGATACTCTCGTATTCTGCATGCAGTTATATTTTAATGAAACATCTGATCATATCTGTCACTGTTTTTGTAAAAGCTAACATGCTCAGTGGAAAATGGAATAAATTAAAAACACTGTTGGAGAGAATTAGATATGGGTAATGGGACATGGACAACCAAAAGTAGCTAACTTAGGAGCAAGAAACTATGGTTTTTGTATTTAATCCAAAGCACCTTAAACAACACAGAAAAGGTACTGAATGCCTTTTTGTATGACACCACATTGTTGTCTAGAGAGCAAAACAACCCAAATAGAAAAATAGAAAAAATAGAAAAACATGGTAATTTCTCTCCCAAAAGCTCAAGAAAACACACTATCAACCTTTTAGGGCCTAGAAATCATAGTTAATTTGAATCAGTCTCCTGCCACAGATTCTATCTGAGGGACTAGACAAAATCTTTTTTCAACTGCAAGGCTTCAGAAACAAACCTAATCTTTTTCAGGCATGCAGGTCTACTGACAACTGAACAACAAGCACATCACACCTCTATCTTCCACATTCTCTGTTTTCAGAATGAGAAAGCTAAATTTTTCTTTGTGTTTACACATACTGAAAAGTAGGTTGACTTTCATTAACTTCTGACAAGAACGTATATTTTGCCAATCTATATACAGCCTAAAATATACATTCCTATATATATTATATCAGGAACATACAATGTTCTTATATAATACATTATTTATTTTATTTTGTATTTTATTAAAATCAGGTTCCTATATGGCTGAAATTATCATAAAACATCTTAATGAAAAGACAGCAAGAATATTTTGAAATTAGATATACTATACTCAATATTTACTCTAGCATGTATCAAGACTTCTTGTGTCAAGCCACAAACTCAGAAAACTATCATGTCAGAGCAGCAACAATGAAAAGATCTTAAAATAAGAAAAAGGAAAGTAAAAAAATCCTCCCTCACAAAATTCAGTAAAAGAAAGGTGCACTAGTCAGTCGGAACACTGATGTTCTGAATGTCTGTTCAGATATGGGGATGGACAAAAGCAGGGAGTTGCTACAATTTGGATCACCCTGCACACCCTTTGTCCCATTGTAGACGTGCTGTTCTAACAAGAAATAACAGCAGGGTCACAAGATACATGAGGTTGGAATTGACTGCAGGAAGTTAACTACTCCAGCCTCTAGGCTTCTGAAATTTTCTGTTCTTGTGGCATTTCCCAATACAGTGCATGTGTGCCAGCTTTCAGGCAGCAGCTGCAGTTCAGGGGTCCAGCACTATGTTCTCTACACTGGACCATATGCCCTCAAATGTCAGACTGGAGGCCACACAAAATACAAAGGACAGAAAGCTCAGTTACAAATGAAAGCACATAGACAAACTAGTGGAGAAAAAGTGAAATTACAAATAATTATGCAACAGATGCTCTTTTATAATGCGTCTCCCAAGAATAGTTTATCAAGGACTCATTATACTGCTTTCTAGCAGAGACTCTTGATTACTCCCCTCAGCTGGTTGCTTCTGAAATCTGCTGACTAGCTTCAATTTAAAAACAGGCTCAAACCAAATTTTCCCGAGTCCCAATGCAATCCCACCCCAAAACAACCAGCTGCTGTTGGACAACACCCAAATTGATATCTGCGATGTAGGAAAGGCAGGTATTAAGACTCACATCTTAACCACTCCAAAAGGTAGCAGTCAATCAGTACACAGCTCCAAACCCAGCCATGGCATGTGCTGCTGCATGGCCAGCAAAAGAGGTAGAAGACAGGGGAGGCACTGCAGAGGGAAGGAGGAGAAAGAAAGAGCATAATTCTAGCAGAAAGTAGGTTTCATCAGCTCTGCTGCTCATAGGAGTTTGCTTTTTGAAGATCTTATTCTGTCATAAGATTCTTCCAAAGACAACTATCTTAAGATTTTCAAAGTTGCATGTAGGCACTAACAACTCTTTTAGTCAAAAAGAATTAAACAAAAAAATCTCAAACTGAAACTAAATAGAAAAGTTAAACTAGAAGTTACTTTCAAGACAATTTACAATTTTAATACCTAAGAGACATTAATTTCTACAAAACAACAAGTATAGTCAATTTCTATGGAAGTATTTAAAAATTGGAAGTAATCAAAATCTGTAAAATAAAAACCTTAATGCAGATCAAAAGCATAACCAGACTACTACTCTCCACTGGAAAGAACATTGACAAAGTATCAAAAGATTACTGGATCTATTTATACTGATATACACATTCACAGAAACACAGAAATCTTTTCATAATTTTCTTTATTAATAGAATACATTTTCTGAAAATGAACTACAGCAAATTTAAAACTTTTACAGTCAGATAAACTCCGAATTGTTTTCTTCCTCCTGGTTCCCTGGAATTGATAACATGATAGTGTGAGCAAATCAAACTTTTATGGCATTTCAGTTTTAACCCATGAGCTGCTACCATATGAACTAAAAAGCCCACAGGAAGGGGAAAAAACAGAATTCTTAAACTGAAACAAGCCACAAGTAATAAGAAGCCTCATGAGGAGTATGATTGCAAGCATCACATTGAACTGTCATCTCTCACAGCACGTCTGGCCAAGATGCAAACGTTCCCATTTTAAAACATAATAAAAGCATAGTAATTCAGATATTCAAGCAGATTAATTCAGATTCCAAATATAAGACAGGAAAAATCAGCATAACTGAAAGACTAGAAAACTTAACCTGTAAAGAAGCTGCATGGTTCCAGTGTCATGCCACAGGTTGCAAATGCACTACAGACATTTGTGGTCACACTAGTCCACTATTATGGAAGTACTGATACGAGCTGCTAAAATGCACTATAAAAATTATCTGCCATCAAGCATGCCAATTTAAATGTAAATCTTTGCTAAACATAAGCTTAGTGTGAGAGTGAACAAGGAGACAAAAACAAAATCATGGGGTGGAATCTTTTTGCTCCCTAACTAGTGCTAATGAAATTATACTAAATGCTTAAAGATTAAAGCTTAAGCTTTTAGCTACAGCAGCTAAAATCTTAAGCACTCCCAAATAAAAGCAATTATGCACAATTCTTGTACAAATTTTTAATCTGAAAGTTAGGTATTTTCAACACCTTCCCCAACACATATCTATTATCACATCTAGGACAGAACAATGTCAATACTCTCATTTAGAAACAATTCTGAGAAGAGATGTGAGGTTAAATACTATGTGATAGACAAATCCAAGAAACCAATCCTCCTCATATTGAAAAGCTGAAGGAAGGCAAACTTTCTCTCAAAATGGATGGTTCTGAAAAAGTTTCTTCAGAGCCGCCTCCTGCAGCACAGATGCTCAACATACCTCCTCATTACAGTATTAAGGGGATCACAACAAGTTGGGTGTATTTTCTGTGAAGAGGACAGAATGCTGGCATGAACCTCAAATGCAGCTTGCACCATATCAACAATACAACAAGCTTTCTGTATGTACTGCATCCTTTGTTAATGTGATCCCCACAGTAATATCTGGTTGGTAAACAGTGGCATGACAAGGACACAAAGGTGAGTGATTAATCAGGCCAAGCTACACAGCTTGTTCCTATAAGATATATTTTTCACCCCTACTCCCTTCATAAATTAGCCTCTTATCTTAAAGAGCAAACTTAATCACAATACTGAAGTTCAGTACGAAACAAGATCATGCAGAAACAATCAGGTGTTGCAGTAAAACACCCTAGTATTTGCTCCAAGTATTTATTGTCTGAAGAGACCAATCTCATTAATGAGTAGAATGTGAGCTTTTCCCTGAACTGTAAAAGCCTCTGGCAATACCACATACTCAAATCTTGGTATGTGCAACAATGAAGTATCTTACAATGCTTTGGAATCTATTACAGATATTCTATGGAATAATAATAAAAAAAATCTTTGTATTTCAGAGACAGTATCGCTTCAGAGATAGTAACACTATTGATATCTCTTTTTAATTCTAGAAGTACGTACTTTTCCCTTGCAAAACAAAATCAGTAATCTCCTGTCTATCAGGATTCATGTCTGGGCATTGTATCTCAGAACAGAAAACTCAACACTCAAAATTCTTCAATCTAAGTGACCCATTTCTCACATTCATTCATTTTTAAAAGGCAGGCAGAAAATGATCAAAGGCATTTTTTTCAACTTCCTGTATTATAATTAAGAGGTGAAAACAAAAAAAACAAAACCCAAATCCTATTAGAGTCAGACAGACTGTTGCCACTTTCTGAGACTTAAGTTCAGCACAAAATCATCTTCAAATAGTGAGTAAATATCACACAATATTTTAATTGAAAAAATGTTAAAAGAATTAAAGTAACACCTGTAACAACTAAACTCCTAGATAATAGGAAACTTTTTATTACCCTAGAATAACATGGGAGGAAAATAACTATTGGGTAGCAAGTACCAGCAGATTTAGGAAAAAACAAGGCCAGATCAAACTGTGCTGTATAAAGTGGTATAAAGTGTGCTGACTAAGTAGAGTAAAAAATTAATTCCCCCAGAAGGTAAACTTCGTCAGTTGAATATAAAAAATGGGAGAGAAGGTACAGAGTTACTCCTGCTCCAAATGAGACAACTAGGCCTGGTCGGTCAGGAAAAAACACAGAAGAAACATGGTCCAAGTACCTGTTTCACTGCAAAGCAACTCAATGATATTATGTCAAAGAATAATTCTGTCCAGTGATTTCAGAAACAGCTACAGATGTTTAACAATACTGTCAGCTATTAAGAGTAATAATTCTGTTTTGCATCCCTATATTTTATGTCCAAATTTGAAAGCATTTGCCTTTTTTTTTTTTTTGAGCAGAAGCAGCTGCTGAAGAAAACTTCTAATTCCACAGATTTGCTTCCATTCAAGTCTGTTTGCTTTTGCTAAGGCCATCCAACAGGGCGAAAAGCAACTTTGAGGTGGACTTGTTTCCTTTAACGATATATTTTTTTTCATTCACCTGTCTAACTGCTGTCTCACACAGAAGTAGCCATGAAACGCTTGCACAGATGGTAAGCTCAGAATACCTGATTCCTAATACATGAATGAGATTGCTACAATGGTAAAGTGAGTTTGATGAACAGTTGCCATTGGGCATAAACACTTAAATACCACACACTCTAAAACCAAAAGACCAAATGCCCCACCATTCCTGAAAAAATGGAAAATCAGTTTCACCCTCTTAATTTTTAGCAAACAGCATTAAACTCTTTGTTTCCAGGACTCTAAGTAATGATTTGAAGCATTTACGAGTGCTTGCAAATACACTGTATATGGCAGGTAAGCACAATTAAAGCAGAGAGATGTATGCCTGTATGCATGAGTCACCCATAAAAATAGTAAGACTAGAGTACATGGAACCTGATCTTCTTTCCTTTATTGGTCTTTGGGACTAGTAGGAAAGGAAAGGAATGTGATAGTGAAGGCTCAGGCAGGTACTGATACATAGCCATGGATACAAAACTGTGTAAATGCTACTGCTCTTTAAGTTATTTAATCCTTCTCAGCAACTAACATTATGTCACATGGAAAAGCTAATGAAGGAATATTGCACCAATAATGACACATGTGAAGTCACTGCACTGTCTCATATTTAAAGCACTATACTCAGTATAAACATGTTCCCAGCAAGAGAAGAAAAACATAGGTTAAAAAATAGATATCAAAAGAATGTTATTGTTAAAGCTTAAAATATACATTTTGTCTAGTAAAATAAGAGTTTATAATTGTATCTGAAAGAAAAAGAAATGGAAGCACTCCATGAACTAAAAAGAACCTACTACAGCCATAACAAAGGTATCAAATTTTTCTGGTACACTTACACTGTCTTTGAGAGGTACAGTCTGTACAGTTGGCATGCAGATATGGCACTAGAAATTTTGCAATAGGTGTACCTGTTATAGAAAATGTTCCTTCAGGGAAAAGACTAACATGTCCCTTGCAGTACAGTATTCATCTACATTTATGCCTACTTAGGTTTACACAGTGAAATTTCTGACATGTATCTCACATCATCAGTCATCACAAGCTAGTGACCAGACTATGATGAAATATAAGAGCCAGCTGTACTTGCATTGTGCACTTTGAATGAAAGAAGGAAGAAAACAAGCTATAGGAAAACAGTGTAAGGAATATTCAGCAAGCTTTCAGAAATGCAATGGGCTTGTTAAAATTAAACCAACATATAAACAAATACAAGTTTCTATTTAAATTTCAAATAAGCCAACATTTTAAATGTACAAACCACTAAGGCTGTCACTAGAAAAAAAAATCCCATACATAGCAGGAGTTTCAATGATCCAGCAAGAGAAGGAAGCAACTCAACTGCTGCTACATCCCACCCTACTTAACCACTTCAGCAAGTAAAGTAAGACAAAAAAGATCAAAAATCTAGGAGACAGCTTAGAAACTGTACAACACTTTATATAAATAATTTAGTGGAAGAGAAATATTTTTAAAATAAAATTATCAAAAGATACAAATATTGAGGAAATGTTTCTTTTGTTTTTCATAGTCCCACTTCTCTTTTTATGTAGAATTCAAATCCTTATCTATCTATTACGTCCTATTTATATGTGGTATTGCGAGATCTTTGGAACAACTTTTGAACACAGAGACTATAATATCTCTCTACTAGGCGACATCCAATATTTTCCCCACAAAATTCTCAAAGGATGTAAATAATTAGCATTGGTTGATTCCTGCCTGTATATGCCAGTAACTGCTCAGCCTACAACTGCTTAAGAGTAACAGAGCTGCCATCAAAAGCCCTCTTCAGGCTCTTTCTGAATGTTTGGATGCAGATTTAGAGCTGCTTTTCATGTTACTGCAATTTCAGAAGCTGCTGATCAAATCAGAAATAACTTCAGTTTTGTAATAAGGCTTATGAAAGCTTGCTTGCTTATGCAAATATTTTTCACTTCATGATCCCAACAAAACTATACAAGATAACTTGAATCAACTGGCTAAAAGCAACTATACTGGTAGTTAACCTTTAAACTGTAATTACCTGTTGATGCAGCATCAGCAGCTGTGAAAAGAAAGACAGGCTTTCTCAGCATTGAGTATAAATATGATGTCTACATTTTTAAAGTTACCTAGAACAGATAAATGGACCCACTCATACATAAAAGTGCTAGTCATCTTAATGTTTATGGCCAGTTCAGAAGAAGGAAATGGAGCCTCTCAATCCACCTGAACCCTTCATTACCTTCTGACACTTGAAGGGACATCACCTTAAAGTTACCTGTGAAGCAGAACTCCCTTCCATCTCTGTTGAATCAGCAAATTAAGCAGTAGGAATGCAGTACTGATTGCAGCTGTTCAATACATTTCTTACCATCACAGACAACCAAAAGAATTGATGGTAAATCCAGACAGCCTTTACATTCAAATCTATTCTCAAAATAAGTGAAAAAATATGGAAACAAAGTCAAGTCCCACAACCCCTCTACGTTACCTTAGCATCACCTTCTGTTTTTTTCACTGATTACTCGATACCTCAAGGAAAAAGTCTTCGGTATCCAAAAAAACCCAACCAAACATGTAGTAGAAATTAAATACTCTGTAATAGCAGTAATGCAAAATATACTCTCCTGTAATTTAATTGCCAGCAATATTCCATGCTCAGCATAGAATTATTTCCAAAGCTGCAAATTCTACCTAAGCACACATAAGGATTACATTTGTCATTTTTATCAACTGTTGATTGCTGTGGTCTAGTGTCTTAACTTCCCCTGATGAAATGTGTACATTAGGATAGTTAAAATCCGTAGACAGTGGTTGCTACAGGTTGATTTATTAAAAAATAAAAGAAAAAGAAAGTAGAAATTGGGCCAAAAAAAGGAAGACATTTTATATATTTAGCAGAAAATGGTAATAAGAAAAGTTGATCAGACCTGTGCCTATGAACAGTTAAGAGAAGTGCTGCATGAGTCCTTCTGAGGGGTACTTATTTTTGAAAGAACATAAGCTTCATTCATTGCTTGCTGAATTACATTGCTCTCCTGGATGACAGTACTGAGCAAGCAGCTTTCTATAAATCTGTGCACAAGAGTATAAAATGATGGAAAAAATTCTGACAGGTTTAGAAAAGTTATTTCACCTGGTTTTGAAACTCTTTAGTCTATTCAAGAATGAGATATTGTCTCTAAATATTTTTCCTCTTATTTTAATTGACTTAGTAATATGAATTGCTCCAAGGAAGCTCTTGGCCTAAAGGTTTAATATGGCCTGTAGGTTAGGTTGCAGTGAGGGTAGATCCCTTCAGTGACAGCTGTTGAATCAGAAGCAGCACCTAAAGGTTTGAACAAAAGTTAACTGAACACAAAAGGTTTCTACTGGTTAAAAAAGTCTTGAAGTTACAGAATAATTACTACAAATTTGTCTTTACACAGCCATCTACATTCTTATTTCTGTAATTGCTGGTGCAGACAAAAGAAAAATAAAATCTAAGATTGTGATTAACAGCTGTTTTGTGTTACCAGCTCTCTTTAAAGATAAAGGCCTCTCTCCTTTTCTGTAAAATTGAGCTTTAAAAAAGAGAGATGAGTGTTACTTGATAGTTCAGCAATAATCTTTTTCAAGATTAACTATTTTGAATCTCAGCAGACCAAGCGCACACTCCTCTATGCAGCTGAAATTTTATTGACCCCAAAATTTTTTCCAAAGCAGTAACCCAGTGTCTTGTGTTTGGTTGCTTCTTGTCTGTTCCATTTTCCACCTTCATGATATTCATGAATTCCAACTAAATGAACCAATCAACAGAAATACTCAGAAGACTATTGTCGCAGTAGGGACGAGCACAACATACTATGCTGCTGGACAAAGATGGCCCAAAATGGCTCCTTAATTGCTGCTAGCATTCGGTATTATATTACTACAGAGGGCAGTGTGTTCTCTTCTCATTGGACAAAAAGTTGTTTTCTACTACTATGATTGGAGGATTATAAAAAGTAACCATAAGGCTTACTTATCACTAGTCATAATGTTTTTGCTACAAAATTTACTTTATACATTATCAACAACATAGTCTGCTGGCAGCAGTGGCTCTTTCAAACATGGTTCACTGCTACACAGGGCTATGTGCTTTTACTTGTCCAAAGGTATGCTGAGATCCACAGTGACTTTACTATTTTAAGGGTATATCCAAATATTATCAATATCAATCTCATCAATCAATGTCAGGCTGCTGACAGACCCACTGTCATCCCTGACAGACTATTTGTTATTAACTTTCCCATTTTTCAGCTTTAGTAGCTGTTCAATTTAAAACCTGCATGAAAATATGCAGAGCTTGTTCATAAACATTTCTGCATTTATCAGTTCAAAAACAGCACAAATATGGGTGGACAGCAGGTTATTTAAAAGAAAAAAGAAACAAGTCTAAAACTTCTTTGTTGCTGAAAAACAAAAGCCACAACTCAGAAGCTTGACAGGCAATTTTGTCATTTGCATGACCATATCTAGCTCTCAGAGAGCCTGAGTTACTGTGTAGGCTTAGGGTCAAAACATCTAAACAAATATAGCTTACACATTTGGTTACTGTCATGAAAATTTTTCGGGAAAAAAACCTGATGATCAGTAAGCTGCTTTAATTCCTGTGAAGAGAAACTAAGAATAACTTTTGTTCAAATTATTACCTTACCAATTCACAGAGTCAGCGCTGTATGTTCATGATGAAGGAACTCAAAGCAGTTTATAGATTTAACATTTTCTTTTCAGAAATTAAATTCTTATTTGATTAAATCTGGTTTAGAGCATTTCTTTTCTTTTTGCTCTATCAACAATTAAGTTAGCCTAAATCCAAGGCAGTTGAAATCACAGGGACAAATTTAGAGCCAAGATACTGAGTTAACTATATGACAGTTCACATACAAGATAAAGGACTGCCATTTCTGTATCAAATTTCAATTGCACATTCTGGAAAGGGAAAAAAAATGAAATCATGAAATCATAGCTAAAAAAGAAGGAAATTTTCCAAGTTACTTAGTTTCTCTACAACTACCTAAAAGGAAGTTATAGCAAGGTGGGCTTGGTCTCTTCTACCTAAGTAATAAGTAACAGGAAAAGAGGAAATGGTCTCAAGTTGCACCAAGTGTGATTTAGAATGAATATTAGGAAAAATTTCTTCACCAAAAGAGTTATCAAGCACTGGAACAGCTGCCCAGGAAAGTGGTGGAGTCACCATCCTAAGAGGTATTTAAAAGACATGTTGATATGGCACTTAGGGACATGTTTTAGTGGTGAACTTGGCAGTGTTGGGTTAGTGGTTGCATTCAATATTAAAGTATTATTTTTCAACCTAAATGATTCTATAAATTAATTGCTTTCTGTGGAGATTTTTAATATAAATCAGACCTAATCAAGTACATTGCTTAATTTGCAAACTTTCTCAATTTATTTTTCTGATGGCATATTGTTTAACATTCTCAGCTGTTAAAACTGGTAGAACATCACACAGTGAACACCATCGTGCCTACTCCCCCTCCTAACTCACCACTTTCTCTAATGGAAAGATACATCATCCTCTCACCACATCCTCCCAGCCTTTACCAGACACCTGTGTACAAGACAACGCAGATACTATTTTATTTTCTATCCTCCTCTTTGTTCCTTTGCTCCTTTCACAGTAACAGCTCTTGGACATCCTGCTGCTGCTACCTAGCAGAAGATGAAATTATTAAAAATGTGGGCTCTTCCTACTTCTTCTCTCAGCAGTATACCTACTGATATACCACAGCACTGTATGCCTATTCCCAGGAGAAGTTAACACCAGATTTAGCATAGTTCCTTACTTTGGAGCCTTGAATGGACACAAACTTTTAACAAGCTCTTAACTTACTTTGGTTTCCAAGCAAAGATATAGGAGTCATTTAACTTCTAATTCCTTCACTCTCTAACTGCCAGTTCTACTCTCTGGTCACTGTATGTTTTGTCTTGTCATAGAAGACTGAATGCCTCAAAATTTTGTAAAGAAGCAATTAAAAAACCTTTAAAGTGCAAAAAAGTACTTAACTCACAAATATTAATCTTAAAAATTGTTTTACTGTTCTTCTAAAATACCAACGAACTGAACCTGTATCAGTTTTCTTGATTTTTGCTTATGGACAATTGATTTACAGCTTAGTCAGTAAATAACTCCTGCTGCTCTTTTCCTGCTCTCTGGGACATAGAAATTCACTTGCAGAAAGAGTATAAGGGTACTGGCATAGGCTCTTGATCACATCAAAGCTCCTGAGTATATTGCGAAACCTATCCAAAATCTTAACTAAAACCTCATGCTTTCATGGGTCAAGCAAGCAGTAATATTTCTGGTTCTGTCCTCCCTCCTTCAGAGGAAGTGTGAAGGTGAACCTCAAGCAAAGGGTTATATTTATTCAGAGTTTGAATGAAAGCAAATTATTCATCTTAAGGAATTTCTGGTCCTGACACATAGAGAAAAATTCTATGCTGATAAGATGCATGGATCCTACAGGAGACAAATGTAACTCCTTAAATTCAAGACATGCTGAAATCTCCGAATGTACATATTTGCAGGAACAGGAAAAAAACCAACCAACCAACCAAAAAACAAGCAAACAAACAAACAAATAATGTGGGTTACCTGGTCATGAAATTGAATCAGGTTTGATAAGCAGGATTTTCCTCTCAGGAAGCCCTGCTGGCTGTGACCAATGACTACACTGTCCTTCAGGTGTTTTTCAACACCTCCCAGAAAAATGTTCTCCATAACTTTACCAAGCACTGAAGTGAGACTGACAGACTTGTAGTTTCTGGGGTCCTCCTTCATAGGTCAGAAAAGAAGCCTCTGAAGTTTAATTACAGAACGTAGGTTTTTAGTTTCCTGTTTCTGACCTTACCAAAGCTATGTTTTGCAATTAAAATCATATAAAATTTTTAACCACAGGGTTCTAAGGAAAAGGCCCTCAGTCATGGAGATATCCAGGAAGTTGTGTCTCAAATTTCTTGAGCAACTCAACTCCCATGTTCAAGACTGCTGCCTATCCTCTTCAAAACATTTGTCCTCAGTTTCATGGCTGATAAATACCAGGCTCATCACAGCTGAAAACATTAAACATTTCTCTGCTGGTGTCAGTTGTTCTGAGGAAAAAAATGTTGAGAGCTTTGTGAAAAAACTAACAGGTATAAAACCTGATAAGACTAAACAAGCATCAGGTTATATGCAGTTGGGTTTTTTTTAAAGCAATAAATTCACATAATCATATCTCCTTGAATGTTCTTTACAAAAACAACCTAATGTGCCTTCTGGATTACTATTATTGCTTAGTACACACTTGACAACTCCAATTGTATGAAACCATTTGTACATCACAAGCACATATTACATGTTCACTGCTTCATAGCTGGTATTTCGGCTTACAGAAGCAACAATGTCTAAAAGCTACTACCTATGACTTGCAACGCTGCAAATTTTATATCATCTTAACAGAGCAACAATACATCTACCTAAATTTTTCATCAGTCTCATGATGCAATGAGACAAAGGACATTGAGAGAGAAAGAAGTGGCAGTATGTCTACATGGTAGCTCAAGTAATACCAATACCTAACTCACTCCAAATCCCTACCCAGGTATTATTTATCAACTTTGAAATTATTTTCATTATAACCACCACCATGGGGGTGTGGGCAGCTCAGATATCAGACAGGTTTCACAATGTCCTTTGCAACCCAAACCATTCTGTGATTCACACTTAAGGATATTCAGTTGTGCCAAAAGAGACACCAAGGCCTTATTAATATCTCTGCCAATGAGAAAAAGAACAAATTTTGACAACAAAACTGACAGCTTACACATGCGGTATTCACAGTCCCATTTTCTACAAACCTACTTTTGTCATTCTCTTACAAGTGTTTACAGCTCAGAAGTAACAAGGCCTTTACAATACACTGAAACTTTTTGAACTCCCTGTAACAGAATTTGCTATTTCCAGAAAGATTGGTTTTCATGCATGAAAAATAGTTACAAGTGGTTCTATTGATGTGGTAAAAAGTCATTGTTACTGCAGAAGAAATTTTCAGTTTTTATACAAAAAGAAAGGCTTAAATAAAAAGCAGTATCAGACACTAAAGCAGAAGGTAAATTAGTCACATTCTTAATTTTGATCATAATGGTTCTCCATAAAAGTCGATGGCACTGTGATGGAAGTGTAGTCACAGAACTCCAGTGTTTACAGAACCTATTCCTTCAGTGTCAGAGCAACTAAAACCAAATAAAAGCTCTCTGCACTCAGCTTTGCTTAGTGCACTGAAACAGACTCCTCCAATCATCTCAGTGGGAGTTTTAATGGGAGGAAAAGAAAATATCAAAATTTACCTTGTTTCCACATGAACAAACAAATGACCAAAAGCGTCACACATTTCAGTGGAATCAGGTTTCCACTTTTTCATTCTTCACCACATGTAGCAAAAAGAATCACTGCCATAGGAGACTACTGCACAAAGTGCATAATCCAATGGAATAACTGGGCTCTGAGGTCTTCTTTGAACACTTACTGTAAGACAACATTCATAATGCAATAAAGCATTAGCTATGCCCTAGGGATGTAAACTGAGTAGGACCCAACACACTGTATTACACTGGAATTCCCATCTTTTTAATCAACTGGATTAGTTTTCATCTGACATGTGTTCCCTCTCATCCTTCCTCCAAATTTCCTTCAAGAGTATCCAACTGTTCTCTTCCTTTCTTTCTGGCAAGAAGGCATAACAATCTTTTTGTGATCATTAGCAGTATCATAAATAGTCAAAACACAACTATTCAAAGGTACATATGTACTCTTTAATTTACAGGCAACTAAAATGCAGATGACACAAAATCCTGGTGTATTCTAAAAGTTAATTTCAAGTTATTTTAAGGTACTGTTGGGCAGACATTTAAGCAGCAGCTGCCATGCATACAAATTTCTCTGATAGACAGAGAAATAATATTGCTTTCACTCATAAAGAAATCTTAATGTTTTTGCTCTTTTACACAATCTTTACTTCTATACTTAATGAAAAAATTATTGTCCAGTAAATCTGGAAATTCACTGAGTTTTCTTCACTCAAATCACTGAATAAAGAAGGAAAAGAAAAACTTAAATTCTCTGAATTCATCACTGCTGAAAGCAGAGGATGCATTATTATATCCATGCCCCATCAACTGTGAAAATAAATATTTCAACCAGTTAAACAAACAGAAGTTGTTTTCTCCTCATTTTTATTTGTTTTAACCATTTTCTATAGAAACCATTTGGGGGCTTTATCCAGCACATGTCCACACAGCCTAAAGTGAAATACATCATCCTGGATGATGAACTCAGTGACATGACTTTGAT
Source organism: Serilophus lunatus (assembly GCA_013399895.1). Taxonomy (NCBI): domain Eukaryota; kingdom Metazoa; phylum Chordata; class Aves; order Passeriformes; family Eurylaimidae; genus Serilophus; species Serilophus lunatus. Next base: position 14,786 of record VXBA01000500.1, on the reverse strand, counting down.
GGTTTAGATGGTTTAGATGATGGATTGGTGTTGGATAGGTTGTTAAGTTAGATAAAAGATTGGACTTGATGATCTCTACGGTCTTTTCCAACCTTGTTAGTTCTATGTGTAACTCTGTATGTAATCTTTCCCAAAAAGATGACAAGACAGTTCTGGAATACTTTCAGAAGTGGATGCTGAAGTCAACATAAGCTTTCAACATTTTTGGCTCATGAGATATGTGGTGATACTCAGTGGCTTCATTCTACAAGTGCAACACTAATTTCTTAGTGGAAAAATACTAACAAAAAAATCCATGGTGAACATCTATACTCTGATCTTCAGACACTGTTTTAAGTTACTGCATTCCTTTCTGAGCATTCAGTGCTAGATATCCAACACATCGAGAAAATATGTTCCTTGTTTCTCAGCTGACACAGGAACACAAGCACAGATACTATAATATGACTTTGTGGAAAACTGCTATCCAGCAACATGCACTTGAACAACCAAAAATTCACATTTAGAAACTGATGAAATCAGCATTTCTTTCTGTCAGTAATATTTGGTAGAATATGCAAAATATGGGAGGGGGTAAAAAAAGACATCACGAGCAGACCTCTGATATATTTTTGCTACCCTCTTACCAAAAAAAGATGACTCACTCTGTTGCTTATGACCAAGTAATGAACAGGAACCCTTCTCCTCCATGAAACAACAGAATACAATATTGACAGTCAAAGTTATGCCTATTGTCCCAGTAGACTTAGGCTACACACACAGAATATAATCTCCAATACATTTGTATGGTGAAAAAAACTCATACAAAGAAAGAAAACATTTTGGAAGTGACGGGAACTAGCTAACTTGATTTATTTCTACTTTAAAATAAAACAAAACACTTCTTTCCATGGGAGTCATTATTTATTTTGTTCATTGGTTTAGTCATGTATTTAATACCAAAGATTCCATTTGGAGTGTAAAAAAAGGATAAAAATAAATAAGGAATGTCACTAACATGAATGCTATTGGTATTTCAGCATCTCATCACAATTTATCCCTTCTGCAGTTGCATGTTCATGCACATCACCTATCTTTAGTGAGAAACATGTTAATAGCTCACTTCTTTAATCTTAAATGGAGGAGTTCCATGCTTAATGTATTAAAATCGAAATGATGATCTTCCATGCAATCTAAAAAAAGGCAAAAGACTTCCAAAATAATTTGCAATGATAGCTAAAATAGAGATATCCCAAATGACGTGACATACTCCCTTTATTTCACTTTTTGGGTTTTTTGTGGTTTTTTTTCCTTGCTTCTTTTTATTTTAATGAAAAAGTTTAGGCACTAAATGACTAGTCAAAATTAATAAACTCTGCTAATTAATTTGCAGTTTCCAATTCAGAGGACTTTGAGGTCATAAAACTTGGGGGAAAAATATGTACAATATTAAGGAAGATTTATGTGCACCTTAATTAAACCTTTATTATTCATTTTTTGGGAAGGATCTCCAATTAAGAACAGTCCGGCAAAACAGAGAAATTCCTCTTAAAAAAACCCTTACCAGTAACCATTTCTAAAATATTTACTAATTTATAGAATGTATAACAAATCAGGGGAAGTTCAGACTGGACATCAGGAGAAGGTTCTCCATTGAGAGGGTGGTTGGTCACTAGAACAGGGAAGCGGTTACTGCATCAAGTCTGACAGAGCTCAAGCAATGTGCAGATGAAATTCTTAGACATATGGTTTAGTTTTAGGCAGTCCTGTGAGGAACAGGGAGTTGGACTCTATTAACACTATAAGTCCCTTCCAACTTGAGATATTCTATGATTAATTCAGCCATTCTAAGCCTTAAAAATAAATCTTCAGTTGACTGCTCTTCCAGAGCTACAGACCTCACATATTACCTTCAACTAAACTCCAAGGCAGTAGGAAAGGCCTGGCAGAGATCTCTTCAAAGAGGACCACAACTAAGTTTCCAGTACAGCGGTGATGGGTCAAGTCAAGAAAGAAACCTTAAATATTTTTATTTATGTGAGCACTTCCACTGGAGAAACTACTCAAACAATACAGAATTCAGCACACCCACTAGAGAAGAAAGGATAAGGGTTTGTTTGATTTTCAAAATGGCCATGTTTTTTCTTTTATTTCGGCAAAAGAAAAAAACTTTCCAAATACTGAGTTAGAAAACCAGTGATATTCCACAGCTACTTTTGTGCATTTGCTGCCTTAAAAAGACTATTTAAAGATACACATCCATTCTGATACAGCTCTACATCCATAAAGTAAAACAAGAAACTCTCTTACTGCCAGTTTGACAAATGGGCATCACAGTTCTGAATCCAACTGAAATGCTTTTGGAAAATCTTAGATCCAGTCTGTCCCCTCTAACTGACAAGGGTAAAAGCCCCAAGGAACTCAGAGAGCTACAGATATAATAAGCTTCCTGTAATAGACATCTTTTCTTCTGAATTTACATAGTATTTCAGACAGGAAATCAACATACAGACTCACAAACAGAAATCATTACTGCTGTATTAGACAAAACAAAACCCCTTTCAGTTTGAGAAATTTGATGTCCACAAAAAGTTCCAAATCACTAGCCATGAAAATGAAAATTCTATTCAAAAAGCCAATAATGTAAGCATCCTGCTCACTTCAGATTTTAGCAACTGCCACTGAGCACCAAATATGCCTCAAGATCACTAAAAATAGGGAGCAACATCTCTGCTCTAATATTTACATATTCTCTGAAGTGTCCATTCTAGTAGAGCCAGCTTTCAGGAAGAAATTTATTGACCAGCTTCAACTCCAAATTTTCTGTCAAATAGTCTTGCCATCATCTCCAGGCTTTTCACTTCAAGGAACAAAATTAGGAAGCTCTGTGCATGAACATTTTTTCTCAGTACCTTTAAGATACATGCTCATGCTCACACAGCCATTTCTTCCAATTCCATGGAGCAGAATCTTTTTAAAGTTTTACTGCACAATGTACTAAGAGTATTACATCAAACAGACTCTAAAGCAACATGAAGGCTGTCTCTTTTGAATGGAATGGACTTACCAAAATGACTTTAAAAAAATTCTCCCACAAACTGCATTACTATTAAAGACAAGGTCTTTTTACCATGCATAGTAGAATGCAGATTACAACCCTGTGACTAAAATAAGATGCAGTTGAAAGCTCTCTGACTAAGGCCAGGATTAACTACAGAATGAAAACATCAACTGCTTGTAAAAACTAATTTTCACATGGGGGGAAGGAGGGGGGGCGAGGGAGGGAAAAGGTATATCTTGCTAGTTATCCCACCAAAATATGTCCAGAGCTCATAACCTTTAGACTTTCAACAGAAGCAGCAGATTATAGAGAATTTTTAGTGTATTTGAGAAAAGGAAAACATGAGGCAACGATATTTGTAGAATCATAGAATGGTATGGGTAGGAAGGGACCTTAATGATCATCTAGTCATCTAGTTCCAACCTCCCTGCCCTGACACAGAAAATTTACATTTTACTGCATGGGGAGTTTTATACTGTGACTTGGCAGGTCTCAGAGGAGTTAAAATATAATGCAGCAAACTCTATCTGGTGTTTTAGCAATGGCTATTCAACATGTTTGCCACTTAAGACTCTAAATCCCACCTGTAACAAAAGCGTTGTGTTTTCAACATGGAAGCTGTTGTTTTACCCAGTGTCTAGTCTTAATTCCATATTTGGCCATGGTCTAGTATCTAACCAAACATACTTTAGTTTCAGTTTGATCTGAGAGCTTGATTTCCTCCTCTGTCCTGGACGGGTAGAATGAGTTACTATTAGTCGAAGCAACAGCAACGCGGACTTTACATGGATGGCTTCGTTTCAGTCACAGGATGCAAGCACAGACACTGCTGTACCACGACGTCAACAAACGCTCCCATATGCTTATCTCAAAGAATATGCAACCACGTCGGTATTTCAAGCACTACTGTCAATGCATGGACAGTTCTGAAAGCTTTCACGGCTTTCATGAACATCCTGAAACAACATTTCACACACCACAGATACTTCTGCATTTTGTTTCTCCTTTTGCTCTGGTGAGAGTGCCCCGATCAGGAAAACGCCATGAACAGCGTTCATAGTTCCTCCTTCCCATCAGAGTCATGATGGCTTTGGCAGTCCAGACGCCTCGGTGTAACACACAGCGAGCGCACACCCCGGTGTCCCCCCGGCTCTCTGGTGTCGGTAAAGACCACGGCCGGGCACCGAGAAGCGCAACAGCATCGAAAAAGAGAGGGAGCTTCCTCTCACCTATCTCGCTAAAGACATCTATGCTTAATTAGCCCAAACTAAACCAGATCTGAGGCAATTTTCAAGCCGCGGACCACAGGGCCAGCACGACTAGGAGGAAGCCTCTCCCGTTGGTCTGGGCAAGCAGCTCCCGCTGGAGGCACCTCTGCCGGGAGGCCCCACGGCCGCGTTCCAGGCTCCTTCGGCCGCCCAAGTACTCACCGCTCGGAAAGGGCTCCATCTTACTCCCGCAGTCCGCCCTCAGCCCTGGCGAAGAGGGCAACGACGCGGGCGCGCTGCCACGGCTCTTCACTTCTTCACTCCTCCTCCTCCTCCTGCCGCCGCATGCTCTCAGGGCGGGCACAATCCTTGCACCGCCCCCGGCCCGCCAGCTTTATCGGGAGAGGGTGCTCTCGTACCGACCGCGTTTGCCAAGGCCTCAGCGATCGCTTCCTGCTCGTCCCTGGCGGGGCCTCCCTGCACCGCCTCCTCGTCGCACGGACCCGCCCCACGCCGGGGGGGGCCGGGGCGGTGCTCCGGACCCCGAAGGAGCGGGCGCCGGAACGTGGGGTTGCCGGGGCTGCTTCCCGGAGGCAGAATAACGCGGCCGGGCCCGCTGCGCAGGACCTCGCAGGCCGTGGGGGCTAACCTCACAATTTAACCTTTTCATTTTTAAAAGGGTTCCCGTACAAGACGCAAGAATCAAAAGGCACAACGAACCGTGTGAAATGTTATTAAATGAAGCTAAAAATGAAAGATTGGATAGTGGTCCAAGAATCAAATACAAGAGATCAAAACAATAAATTTTACAAAACCAGTCTTGGTTTTTGAAAGAAAACCAGACATACGTGGTGAATGTTGATACAAGAAACGAACATACTGAAACATCTTGAGAGGCTACTGTGGAAAAGGTAGAGAAATACAAACATTTTCAAGAACAAATTCAAGAACTAACAAATGCTGCAGATATTGTAGCCCCTTTGGCGAGAAGTGGTACCGTGGCAATCATGAACTTTTGAAGGCTCTGGATCTCTCTAGGTCAAGTAAAGAGAGAACTGTCTGTGTCCTGGTTGCAAAGCACTTTTTACTTCTGTGGACATTGTACACACGTGTGCTATTTTGTTGTATCATCTTAACCTGTGTAATACTTAGTATCTATTTATGTAGCACCCTTTACTGCTGTGTTTATTGTAATATGTATTAATATTTATAATAAAGTGTTGATAGGTGACAGTAACACCTGCCACTTTCTATCCACCCTGAGGAGTCAGGAGTGGCACAAGCTATAAATGTGGGCTAACACCAACTGAGAGTGGGTAAGATCTAAGGCTGTGAACACAAAGCCACTGCAATCTAGTTGACATCAATGACGATTGTAGATAGACATGGCAGAGGAATCATGGCATGAGATGTCACATACCAATTTGTGACAAAATTTTATCAGTTTTGACCAAGGTGGACAAGCCACCTATACTTATAGTGGAAAAGGAGTGTATCTAAATTCTATGCAGTCAATAAATAGCTTTGTTACTGACTTACCTGCCCTCCTCTTCTCCAATGGCTGTGCTTCTGCTGTCATGTGACTGAATGGCCTTTTTTAACCACTTTTTTTAACCACTGATTTATGGGAAAGGATAAAATGGGAATTGATAAATCCTAGAGGACACAAAATCTAATGGCCCTATATTTATTTAAACAAAAATAAAAATCTAAGTTTAATTGTTCCTTGGGTGAGGGAGGAGATGAGGGCCAGGGATCCCGAAGAGCCCAGGCCCTGTTGCAGCCCTGTTCTCACTGTTCCATAAACCTAGAAGTGAACTTTTTCAAACCTGAGTGTGTTTCAGACTTAGTTATAATTTCAAAGTCATGTTTCACACTAAGTCCTTGGAGTTTAACACTGGCCCTAATATTGGGCGCAGAGCTATATGAGTTTTAATGGCCATTTACAGATTCTTAGAAACCCCTTAAGATATCACAATATCTTATTCTTAAAAACTTATATCAAATTATCAAATTATTAAATCAGCAAAGCATTTATTTTAATAGCACAACATGTTCCAAGAGCTTTCTTTTCTGAGCACTGACCCTGTCTGGCCTATATTTAAATGTATTAAAGAAGCATTAATAAATATTTAACTAACTCTGCTGTTCTGAGATCCTACACAGTGCTATGCAAATGCTGCAGAGAGGTCTGAATGGAGGTTTTTGAGCTTTTCATCACTTCTCTTTTACCATTACTCATTTTTGCTAATTGAAAATCCTTAATTAGCATGATATATCTCTGTGAAGCAGAAAAGCTAAAATTAAGTCATGCTCCATTACATGTGCAGAGATTTACATATCCAGATTTTCCTATAAACATTAAATTTTAAGATAATAAAATGGAAATTATTCATACAGAAGAAGTCAGGTAAAAATCCCCTTTTTTGCATCTGTGCAATAGTAGAAGAATAAGGGTTTCACTGTAATTTTATATAATACCTTTCAGAAAAAATTGAATGGATCTGAAGCTCCATCTTTGCTCATGTTGGAAAAATGCTAGAATTTCTACAATATGATAAGAAAAAGAAAATTGGATCAACGTTACAGATCCTTTTCACTATAAAATAATACAGTTTTTAATTATACTTTGTAGTATGAGTTATTTGTAAAAACAAAGATTTTAAAATTGGTTCTTTTGTCTAGTTTTTAAGTCAACTGTTACCACAATTATTTTTTTTTAATAATGCGGAATAAAACACTTCTTTGATTGCTCAAAGTCTTAAATATATCCTTAAAGCATCTACACTGACCTATATTGAACCTTAGCTTGCTAGCTCGCATTCAGCAATATCTTAACTTAGTCTCTTCCATGGGGTAAAATATGTTTGCTAGCAAACCTGCCTCTTTCTCATCTTTTAAGACATACTATCCCTAAAGAATACTTTAGACAGTTCAGCTTTTAAACAGCTGGAAACGTGACTCTGGCTTTCTATGTTCTGGTTTATTTTTCTAGTGAAAGGAACAGAGATTTCACAAGCAGCACAAATGTTAGGAGACACTTGGGTGTGTTTGACGCAGTGGAAAGTCTGCAATTGTTTTCAACCCAATCTGCACATTAGAAACAACTATGAACAGTGAGATGTGGAGCTTTGTAGTTGAGAAGTTGCCAGGCCCCCAGGGATTTGAAGGCAAGGGAGTTACTTCAGAAGTCTTGCTAAAACATGTCAGAGGAAGCTCAGAATAAGGTGTGGGACTGGTGAGTCATTTGGCTGACAACCTTAAAATGAGATGAAAAAGCTTGTGCCTAAATCTTGAGCAGAGAGATAAGGAATGGGAAAGTTCTTATTCATTAACTGAACAGGTTAATACTAGTATGTTAATTTCTTCCTTGATGAGAGGTTTTGTACTTAAAGCCAAAATGGTTTTATTGCTGTGCACACTACTACATAAATCTGACACCCTCATCCCCTGCCAGCAGGAAATAAAGCTATTGATAACCCCTGTCTGTTCAGAGTATTATCCCAAGCAATCCATAGCACTGTGTTTGCAAAATAAATATTCTTATCTAACTATGTGTCTATCTATGTCTACAAGTGTATCCAGTCAATTAAAGTAAATAATTTTGTGAACAGTGAAGCTAAATGAGATGTGGTTATCTTTGCATATCTTAACTCATTGCAGACTCTTGGTAGGAGAAGCAGGTGCTTCCACAGAAGCATCATTGCTATGTACTTTATGTTGATTTACAACTTACCTTTTAGCAATACTTCCTACATCTACTTTCCTTTTCTAATAGAGTGCAGTTAAGTTTACGCTGCTCCTTGCCTCTCTCTGTGTCTCTTTCAGAAACTTCAAGAACACAGTGTATTTTCTTAGAATCCAGAAAATTTTTTATTTTCTGTGGCCTAGAAAAAGGATTTGACATGATGTCAATTGCAGTCCCATTCTCAGTACACATGAAGAAATAAACATCTGTGGTACATGAAACCTTGGATGGATTACAGTACTACATTACAGATAAAAAAACCCCAGGCTATTTTAAGAAGGAAGAGTCACAACAGGGTTAGAACATTTTATTGCAGTATAGTCACTTTGCCTGTAAGTACTTTGCTTGCTTTGCTGATTTTTTTTTTTAATTCATAAAAATTAATGAACTACTGTGAAAGCTTTCAAGTCCTAAAATTAAGTCAATGTATTTTTTTTCTTTCCCTCGGAATATTTCTAGTAGGTTGTATCTCAACTCTAGATTGTAAAGCTTTTCATCTGTTTTCTTATTTCTTTAAAAAAGCATATATTAGCTAGAAATGATCATGTAGCTAGAAATTATCATGTACAACTAATATATCCACCAGATACTACAGAAGTAATTTTCCAGGGTTTTTTTTGGCCAGAATACTACAGGGCCTGATTCAAATTTGCTTTTTTCTTAGGTGAAAGGAGAATACAGTTAAGTGCGATGATTTAGGCAGATCCAACAGACTGCCACTTTCCAAAGTGGCAATGTCCTTTTCTCTGCTGTTTTTGCCTCATGTTTCATGTTTTCCTTACACCAACTCTGATGCTTTTTATATTCCTATATAGGCTGATTCAACTCTTCAGCTGCCTTATCTGGCAGAAAGCTAATTCACTAAAATAGTGAATAATTTTATTTTGGGCTACAGAATCTGCAAAGTACCTGGATAACATTAGCAAAAGGAAGACTCATAAACATGCAGCTAAGCAACTTCAGCTCAGAAGAGAAGGAGGAACCTCCTGTTCCTAGTGATAAACTGTCCTCAGTTATCTCTCCCTTAGGGTTCAGTTTCTCAGCTGATCCATAGATTTCTCTTTCCAGTGATTCCATTCTCAGCTCAGCTCAGGAAGCAGTCATTTCCTCTGATCTACCACTAATTGAAGCTTTACAGCATTGAAAATAACTATTCATGAATATTGTGAAAACATGATAGTAAATTGATCCACTAAGGCAGAAGTGTTATGATGTAGGAAATCTGCTCAAAATAAATCCGCACTGAACATTCCAAAAGCACTCACTATTGAAAGGACTTTTTTCTTATTAAAATGTCATGGTTTAACTCCAGCCAGCAACTAAGCCCCACATAGCTGCTTGTTCATCCCCTCACCAGCAGGACTGGGGAGAGAATTGGAAGGGTTAGAGCCAGAAAACTCCTGGATTGAGATAAAGATAGTTTAATACAGAAAGTAAAAGCCACACATACAAGCAAAGAAAAATGAGGAATTAATTCACTACTTCCCATGAGCAGGCAGGTGTTTAGGCATCTTCAGGAGAACAGGGCCCCATCACGCCTAAGTTACTTGGGCGGACAAACATCTGCATTACTCCAAACCTCTCCTTCCTCCTTCTTCCCTCCAACTTTATATATTGAGCATGATGCCATATAGTATGGAATATCCCTTTGGCCAGTTTGGGTCAGCTGTCCCAGCTGTGTCTCCTTCCAGCCTCCCACGCACTCCTAACTTCCTTATCACTGTGGCAGTATAAGAAACAGAAAAGGCCTTGGCTCTATATAAACCCTGTTCAGCAAAAACAACACCATCTCTGCATTATAAATATTGTGTTCAACATAAATCCAAGAGTCCCATATTAGTTACTATGAAGAAAGTTAACTCTACCTCAGCCAAAACCTGCAGAGACGTCAACAGTAAATTACATCAACAACAATAAAGTTTGTGGACTTTGAGAACTTCTGTTACTGTGCTTAATAAGTAAGTTATAAGAAAGATGCATAAGTATCCTATTTTTTGTAGTCATAATAACACTGGAATTTAAGAAGTCATCCATGCTGACAGGTCATCTCTGAAGTACTCTACAACTGAATAGTACTATTTTTCTCCTTTTGCAAACTGGAAAACTGCTAAAGGACTAAGAACTGAAATTATCTGCTACTTGTCAGACACAGTACAAAACTAGCACTATTTATTTAATGTATTTTTCTTAATGTATTTAATAATTATTGCGCTAGTACTACAAAGTTGAGTTGTGAGTCACAGAAGTATTGAATATGAGAAACACGAGATTGATGAATCATCTAAAGTAACTGATACACTGTGTTCAGTGCACTTGCCTACCATAGAGTACTAAGATGGTTGATTGATCTTCCATAAAGTGGTATCAAGCACAAGGCTTAGTGGAATGCTTAGTGTACTGATATAGAACATGTCTGTATTATTACATATACTTCTCCAAAGTGTGCAATATTGACATCCCAATTTGATTCTAGTTGCACAAGGCAAAAGAGCAAACCCCCTTGCAACCATCTAAAAAGTATTATAAAAAAATTGTGAGAAAACAGTGTAAATAATACTTCTATAGCAAGATAATGTTCTTTAGTGACACTCTTTCGCAGTCTTAACTTACTTAGAAGGCTGTAGAGCTTTTACTTGCTATGAAAATGTAGCCTTCATTCAGATAGCATATGCAACAGGATAGAGAACACACTATACACTAAACAAGGTGCACATTTTGGTGGCATATTTTAAACCATGATAATCTAACTTACAGGATCTCAAGGCAACAAGAAAGTGTGAAGTCTTGCCAATGTTTTTGAGTTATAATTCAAGTATCTGTTCACAAACTAGACTTCTTTCCACTTGCCCATTGGTTGTGTATTTATTTCACTGACAGTTTATCCACATTTGGCAGTGTTTCTTTAAAAACAAATCTTTGAGAAAGGCAGGTAAAGCCTGGTAGAATTCAGTTGAAGAGACATATCATTGTTTCTAATAAAGCACTATAATTACTGTATTTTTAAATAAAAAGTGAAAACCATTTCAGAGATTAATATAATCCTTCTTATTTTCTCTGTTTTAAGGAACAATACTTATATGCTAATACTTTAATGCTAACTACAAATGCTCATGCTAATGCTTAAATCTCAATACTTTTAGCCTCTTTTTACTCCTGTTATCCATTCTAAGCAGTAGGTTGGACTTAATGAGGCTTATGTGCTGCTGCTTGATGCTAATTATGCACTATTGTAAGAAACTCCTATATTTTTTGCTAGTATTAAAATTACAGTCTACATGTTATCCTTTGAAATGTCTCTGTTCATACGTTTGGTCCAAAACTACATTAGGAAATTCTAATTTCATGCAATTCTTGTTATTAGAGTAGGAATATATTTATAAGATTTCTGCCAATAAAGTCAATGCAGTCCCAAAGTATTGCAGTGAATATTCATGGTTAAGATACATGATTACACATCCATGTGTGTGAACTCTGCAGCTGATAGCAGTTAGGAAGGATAGTTCTAAGTGGTGTACAAAAACATTGATTTAAAGTCAATTTGCCACTTGGTCAGGCTAACTTTGAACTCCCAGATGATATAGATGTGAAATGACACACAATCTAAATAGCTAAAATGCCACATCTTGTACCAGACAGATACCACTTGTCAGGTAGAAAAACTTGGTACAGATTAGAAATTTATCATCCCCACACATCTGGCTCCCAAAGCAGGGAATAATTACTGGTTATTAAAGCAGTAATAATGCATAAAAAATTGTTTGTGGACATAAGACTTATTACATTTTAGCTGGAGTAGCTTTCAAGTATTGACAAGCCCTTGAACTAAAAACCGAATCATTTTGTAGTTGAGAAAAAGATAGAGGAAGGGAGAGAGGGAGTAAAGGAGGGATGGAGGGAGGAAGGGAGGGAGGGAGGCAGGCAGGCAGGCAGGAAGGCAGGCAGGAAGGCAGGAAGGCAGGCAGGAAGGCAGGCAGGAAGGCAGGAAGGCAGGCAGGAAAGCAGGCAGGAAGGCAGGAAGGCAGGCAGGAAGGCAGGCAGGAAGGCAGGCAGGAAGGCAGGAAGGCAGGCAGGCAGGCAGGCAGGCAGGCAGGAAGGCAGGCAGGCAGGCAGGCAGGCAGGCAGGCAGGCAGGCAGGCAGGCAGGCAGGAGAGACATTATCCTCCAGAACAACTAACTGCAAGTATGCTTATGCAATTACCTGTTGTTGCAACATCCTAGCTTGCTTCCCAAATACCCTCAGTATGTCTGCACTTATCAGTCTCTATCATAATTAAAGTGCCATTCTTTCTATCCTATTCTTTCCAGCCACCTTGATGCCTTAAAGGGTGTGCTTAATATTTTGGAGAATTCACTTGAGCTAGGTGTCTGGATGACTTGGAATATTAACAGCCAGAAGAGCCTGTGTTCTGGGCTGTTTGCATTCTTGTGTATAGATAAGTGGGGTATAAGACAAAACATAGAGTTAGGCTTCCAGGCCTGCTAGGGGCTGGACATAAGTGAGAATAAGTAATAAGGGACAGTTCTGTTGGACATTGGGGGAACATAGAAGTAAGATGGACTTCAGTTGGATAGTATGGGGGATAGACATTCCAAATGTTATAAAAATGGACAGATTGTTACGATTTCTCTCTTTGGTTCACTGGGCATTGACCAGTAAAGCTGCTTCTCCCCTTCATTCTGTGTTTTTCAATTTTTTTATCTGTTGCCCTTGAGGCAACAACTTCATGAACCTCATTAGTGTAGGAAACCTAGGCAGAAAACCTAAGCAATTGTTCAGAAATCTTGGATGAAGCTTCTAAAAATGGGATATGGAAAACAGCTCAGCTGTCACATACAGTTTTGAACTTTTCACAATAACCCCATGTCATCTTTAGAGAAGCATCAGCAACAAAAATGACCAAATAGCGTGATGCAAGGAATGTTATAATTACTTCAACAGTCTTAGGAAGTCCATATCTATTGAAAATAAAATAGATGGTTGTGAATAACATGTACATCTTGCAGTCCTGTTTCTGAGGAATTCACATGACTTGGGGTGTGTGTGTAGCAGCCTGTTTGTGCTCACTGTTCTGAGAGCTTTAACACCAATGCTACCTTGGCAGGGCATTGAAAAATATCACTGTTTTGAAGGAAAAGAACTGTGTTGATGATGTAAGAAGGCTTGTAAGACTGTGCTGCAGGTGAAACTTTTAAAGTATTGTTTTGTTCTGGAGGGGTCTTACAAAATCTTTAATGAATACCACGAGATGCACACAGTATGGGAACACAGTGATGCTTGACAGGATGTCTGACTGGAATGCAGAACACGCATTTTGTAAAATCATTGTGCTATGAGGCGATTTAACACTAGGAATATGCAATATAATCACCACGTAACAATATGGGGTAGTCAACTGCACATTCAACAAGTGCCTCAGATCACTGATACACAGCAGTATGTTTCAAGCATAGATAATGCTTTACCTGTGCCAAATGAGAAGACAAACTACAAACAAAAACAATCACATTAATATGAGAAGGCTACTAAAAGAAAAAAACCCAAACATCTCCATAGGCAGCAGACAAAAGTGTTGCTTCCATATTTAACAAAAAATTGTGTGAGATGAGTGTGTGTCCAAAAGACACTGGTGTCTAATAATAGCAGTGCCTCACACTGGCTCTTTTTATGGCCAAAGCTTCTGGGCACACTCACATGTGGAGAAATCTGACCAGGTCATAAGGGAGGCTGGAGCTGGGAAGCAGCAGGAGCATGCTGTCTCCCCAACACAGTCAGCTCTATGGCACTAATGTGGCACATGAACTGCCGTAAATCCTTGGTCTAAATTCCTCAGAAGGCTCTGGAGTTTTCTGCAAAGCTTTCTTACATCCCAATTCCCCTTTGCAAGGGCCTTACAAACTCTGATGCTTATTTTCTTACATATCCAAGTGAAAAAGAAATCAAGGAGAAAGACAAAAAGTTCTTAGGCACATAGGAAGGACTAAAGTCTCTATGTATGATCAGATGGTTTTACATATATACTCTTTATGTATGATGTTTGTTTTTCAAAATGTGTATTGAGATTTGAATACACTTAGCTTTATTATGTTTTGCTTCAGTTAATGTTCCTATAAGCATCAGAAAATACTACCTTGCCAAAAACCAGTTGCCAAGTTAAGGAAAAGAGGTTTTCCGTTCATTCAGCTGTGGTAAGGTATGTGGTGGTTTAGGGTCACTTTTATCGTCTAGGGGGCAGGTTCAATAAAGGTGACGGAAAAATGAATAGAGTTTGCAGCAGGTGAACAGTTTATTACAGGGGGTTTAAATTAGGGAAGTAGGGATAACCCACAGGGACTCCAGAATTACACAGAGGAACACCCGACACGCAGGGGGGAAAAAACCACAAAAAAGGGAAAAAAAAAACAAAAAAAGGATCTGTTCCTTTCAGCTAAATGACTAGCTGAAAAAAAGCAGTGGGTAAGGGCAGGAAAAGCTGTCTCTCCCTTCCCTCTCTCTGTGGAAGCACTTCCGGCCCTTCAGTCTCTCTGAAAAACACAGAAAGAAATGAAAANCAGCCCTTGAGGCTCTGAAAAACACAAAAAGAAATGAAAACAACTCCCTCCCACCACCTCTCTGAAGGGTTACTTGCTTGCCAAGCTGGAAATGGCTCTCATGCTGAGAGAAATGGGTGGAATCACGTCGTGAGGCCTGCGATTGAGGAGGAGAGCAGTTGTGGTCTTCTCTTCACAGCAGCAGCCTAAGAAGAGTGTGGGTTGGGCCCTTGCCTCAGCTCTTAAGCCTTCTCCTTCTCGC
>VXBA01000498.1:607-12485 GCA_013399895.1 Serilophus lunatus | reverse complement strand
CACATTCCTGACCCACAGCTCCCCCCAGTCCTGACCCACAGCTCCCCCCACATTCCTGACCCACAGCTCCCACCACAGCAGCATCCTCTGAGGAGGAATGGGCACCTCCTGCCTTGGATTTCCTGGGAAAGCCACGAGACACAAGGACAGAGGGACTTCAGGAATGTGGGAAAAGCAGCAGGATGGGAGAGGAAGGTCCCTCCTTGTACTCTGCCCCCCATCCCCACCCAGGGAATTCCAGCAGGAATCGAGGGAAGAGGAGGAAAGGCTGGTCTGCAAAGGGCCTTGCACACTCCCCACACACAGAGGGCAAAGCCAGGAGAAAAGGAGAGAGCCAGGAGGAAAACAAGAGTAAAAAAATCATAGTTACCTACTTCACGGAGCTGCTCGTCTACTGCGAGGCATGAATGGAAATGAGAGAGAAAAACCATGGGATGAGGGCACAGCAGAGCCAGGGACTGCAACCCAGGGGATGCCTCCACATCACCCCTGGCCCACGGGGATTTAGGGATCCCACTGCCTGTCAACCACTGCCAAGGCCACAGCAGGACTATGCCAGAGAGAAGCACAGGATGGAGGGACAGGATGCTGCTGATTCCAGGGGAAATGCATCCCAAGAACTCCCTGTGTGTCAAACAAAGCTCACCCCAAGTTCTGGGGCAGAGGAATCTGGGACCAGCAGGAACCACCAGATGTTCCTGTGTGGGGACCTGGAGCTTGGGCTGCAAGGGAAGCCACGGTGCTGGGAATGTGAGATGAGAGTAAGGTGGGGCATCCTTTTAAACTCAGCACCAAGCCTGACTGGGACATCCAAGTCAGAGAGCCCAGGTCAGGCTGGACACCCACGTCAGAGCACGAGCAGCCCTTTCAAACCTGGCTACAGCTGAACTGAGAGGTGGAAAGAAAACCACCCTGTGGAGAGAACCCAGGGGCTCCTGAAGGCTCCTGGCCTGAGATCAGGACCAGAGAGATCCCCCTCCAAAGCCCATCATGGGCAAAACAGACTCAGCTTGGGGATATTAATTGAATTCATCAGCAGCACAATCAGAGCAGGATAATGAGAAGCAACATAAACCTTAGAACATCTTCCCCCACCCCTCCCCGTTTCCCAAGGGCTCCCTCCTCCCCTCCAGCAGCAAAGGAGATGGGAATGGGGGTCACCAGCTCATCACAGGTTGTTCCTGCCCCTGCTCAGGCAGAAGAGTTGGGAATCCTTCCCCTGCCCCCCTGTGGGTCCCTCACAGGGTCACAAGTCCTTCCAGCAAACCTGCTCCAGTGGGCTTCTCTTTCCATGGGTCAGCAGGTCCCTGCTCCAGCACAGGCTTCCCATGGGATCACAGGGATCAGGCAACCCCCTGGTGTGGCACGGGCTGCTCCAGGTGGATCTCTGCTCCCCCATGGCCTGCAGGGCCACAGCTGCCCCACCAAGGGCTTCCCCATGGAATCCCAGGGGAATGTCCACTGGAGCAGCTCCTGCCCCTCCTCCTCCTCCCCAGCCCTGGGGGCTGCAGAGCTGCTCCTCTCCCCTCTTCTCGTTCTGCATCTATTCCACCTGCACAAGACCCAGCACCCACGGGTGTCACCAGCCCCAGAGGTGTTACCAGCACCCCTGATGGGCTCAGCCTGGTGTCCATCCTGGAGACACCTGGAACTGGCTCTGGCAGCTCCTCAAAGAAGCCACCCCCCAACCTGGCCACTCCAACCCACCACAGCAGGGGCTGGAAGGGCACAGAAGCACGAGAACAGCGCCTTGGCTGCTCCTCACCTGCCCCTGGGCACAGCCCAGTTACCCCAGGGCACCTCAGTGCTGCAGCAGCCACAGCCTGGCTCCAGCTTCCCCCCCTGACAACAGGCTTGTGTGGCCCCTCAGCCAAAAACTGGGACACAACTCGGGTCAAGCTGAGGCACCCACAAGATGCTGCCTTGAGTTAATGAAGCATTTTCTAATTTTGGATGGTAAATAGGGACAGCTGCCAGCTCAGTGCACGTGTGGTCAGCGGGAAGGGCTCCCCCACCGAAGCACTTCCCAAGGAAGGACAGGCCAAGTGCTGCTGGCACCCCCAAATTCCAGCTGCTTGTGTGTGGAGGTCACCTCCAAAACACGCCTGAGCCCCTCATTTATCTGCTGTTGTGGCTGGTGGGGACACAGGTCCCCTGGCACGTCACCAGGGGAGGGCAAATGCACCTTGGGCTCCCAGGAGAATCCCACAAACTCTCAGCAAAGAGCCCCCAAAGGCCCCCACACCAAGGCACCAGCTCAGTTTTGAGCATCTGCAGGAGTAGCCCAAAATTTTGCCTCAAAAGTGAAGCACAGCCAACAGAAACCCCAGTGAGGAAGGGGGAGCACGAGGAGAACTTTTCCCAGAGGATGAGGCTCAAGGAGCAAACCCTGGGGTTACACACAGAGCAAGAAAAACAGTAAAATTACTACTAAATTTACTGTTTCTGTGTGCAAAAGTGTTCTCAGTCAAAACCCTGGTGAAAGGTCTGCAGAGACCACCAAGGTGGGACCACCAGGTGCATCCCCCTGCCCCTGCTCCTGCTCCCAAATGTCAAGGCTCTGATGTGCAAAAGGATTAATTTATCTCAGGGATCTGAACTGAAAAACCTCAGTCTGGAAAATTATAAATATAAGTGGATGCTCTTGTGCAGAACTCAAGTGAATATCATTTCTTTTAGCATAATTACAGCTTTGGGAGTGAATTGAACTCGACTAAATGAAGTATTTTAGTGCCAAGGCAGAGGCCACGACTGCTTTAAGTGGGTAAACTGGTCTGTTAGAAAGAGCAGCATCAATCAGCTGCTCTGCTTACTCCATCCACACACAAAAAAGAGAAGAATTTGGGGATCTGTCAAAGGCAAAGCTCCAAGGACCACTGGGCTGTGGATAAGCACATCCCACACACTGCTCACAGTCAGTTAACAAGGAATCCTGGGCTCCAAAATGATGATGATCCAAAGCTTCAACTCAGTGAGCCCCCAATTCCCAGCAGCAGATCCTGGAGCTGGGGCACAGGAGACACATCCTGAGGCCTCCAGGCTCCCCCCAGAGCTGCCCAGGACAGGAGCTCCAGCCTGGACCTTCTGCTCAGCAAGGTCCTGCAGCCCTGCTGGCCTCTCCCCATGGATGGGGTGCAGGGGGTGGGTTCAGCTCTGAGGTCACCCTCCAGCCCTTCCTGCCCAAGGCTCACTGCTGGCACTCAGAGGCAGCAGCATCCCCCCTTGCCCAGCCTGTGGGCAGAGCTACCCACAACTGTCCCAACATTTTACTCCACTCCACCCATCACGAGCTCCCAGAGAAGGAAAAGCTGCCTCTGATGGGACCCCAGGGAAGGGAAATGCTCTGACAGGAGCAGAGCAGGGGGATCCTCACAGAAGCTCCACCAAGACAGGAGAAAAACCCCCCCACCAAGGCCATTCCTGGTGCCCAGCAGCCCCTCCAGCTGCTGGGACAGCCCTGGCACACTCCTGGTTCGAGGGAGCTGCCATGGCAGAGGTGGCTCCCAGGTGCCAGCCCTGAGCTCCATGTTTAGCCCACAGACATGTGGCTGGGTTGGAAGCAAGCTGTTCCTGTCAGGAGCTGGGATTGCTGCTGGCACAGCTCCTGCCTGAGCTGCAGGCTGAGCTCACCCAGCGCCGTGTGGTGCCAGCAGAGCCCCAGGCAGTCCGACAGCCCCCAGGGGAGCTGCTCCAGAGCCAGGGCCACCTCTGCCAGAGGGAGCCCTCCAGGAGGAGCACAGCTCAGCCCCAGGCCGAGGCAGCCCCGGGGAGGGGTCTTCAGTCCTTAATTAACTTCACCCTTAAAAGATTAAAGGGCTCAATTTGCTCTTTTAATGAAGCAGCAACGGTGACACAGCCAAGGGTGTCTGAGTGCTCCAGACTCCTGGGATGGTTTGGATGGGAAGGGACCTTAAATCCCACCCAGTGCCACCCCTGCCCTGGGCAGGGACCCCTCCCACTGCCCCAGGGATCCCACCCTGCCCTTGGACACTGCCAGGGCTCCAGGGGCAGCCACAGCTTCTCTGGGAAATCCAGCCCAGCCCCTCCCCACCCTCCCAGCCAGCAATTCCTGCCCAATCTCCCCTCTGGCCCAGTGGGAAGCCATTCCCTGGGGCCTGTCCCTCCAGCCCTTGGCCCCAGTCCCTCTCCAGCTCTCCTGGAGCCCCTTCAGGCTCTGCCAGGGGCTCTGAGCTCTCCCTGGAGCCTTCCCTTCTCCAGGGGAACATTCCCAGCTCTCATTCCCAGCCTGGCTCCAGAGCAGAGGGGTTCCAGCCCTGCAGCATCTCTGGGGCTGCTCTGGACTCTCTGCAGCAGCTCCAGGGGCTCCTGCTGTTGTTCCCAGGGCTGGGGTCTCACCTGAGGGGGCAGAGGGGCACAGTCCCCCCTCCCCTGCTGCCCACGCTGGGGCTCAGCCCAGGGCACGGGGGGCCCAGGATGGGCCATGTCCAGCCTCTGCCCCCCAGCATTCCAGAGCCCTTCTCCCAGGGCTGCTCCATCTGTTCCTCCCAGCCTGGACTGATCCCAGGGGTTGCCCCAACCCGGGTGCAGCCCCTTGAACTTGGTCTCGTTGAACCTGAGGAGATTCCAGCTTTGGGCTGGGAAGGCCCAAGGATCCCTGGGGGAACCTTGGCAGGGTCTCAGAGGACCCACAGCATGGTGCCCATGCCCTGGGGAAGCTGAGGAGCACTGCACTGAAGGCCTCCCCTGCCACCACCTTCCAGGGCAGCACAGCAGCCCCAGGGACATGGAGCTTGTCTGGCTCCAGGCAGACCCTGACAGAGCCCTGCAGGAGCCACCCCTTGTGGCCAAGCTGGGTGGGAGGCCCAGCTCAGAGCCCTTCTCCATGCCAGGCAGGCAGAGAGGAAGAGGCTATTTCAGGGTGTGATTCATCAGCCTTATTTTAAACCTCTCGCTCGGGATGAGGCCAATTACCCTCCCAAGAGCTATTTCTTGCCACTGTCTGCAGGAGTCCAGACACCTTCCCCAGGTGTGCTGCATCCCCCCCCCGAGCTGTCACTGTCCCCAGGGGACACTCCCAGGGTGGAGGGGGTGACCCTGAGCCCCTGCAGCAGCACCTGGGTGCTGTTTGGTGCCTCCCAAAGACCCTAAAGACACCCCTGGCCAGAGATGCCTTTGCCCCAGGGAGCCACAACCACCTGCAAGGACCCCAGACCTGCAGAGAATCCAATTCCCCCAAAGCCTCTCTGCCCTGGGAAACTCTGTGCAAAGTCTCCCTGGGAGGGTGGGCAGGCCCTGGCACAGGGTGCCCAGAGAAGCTCTGGCTGCCCTGGGACAGGGGGAGGTGTCCCTGCCCAGGGCAGGGGTGGCACTGCATGGATTTAAGGTCCCATCCCACGAGTCTCTGAGAGCACAAGGAATTTAAAAGAGCAGCTGCCAAACCAGCACTTCTGCCCCCAGGAACTGCCCAGGCTCTTCCCTGCCCCAGGTTTCTCCTGGGAAGGCAGAGTTTTCCCAGTGCCAGGACATGCCAGGGGAAGCAGGACAGACACAGATGTCTCAGCTCATCTCCCAGGTGCTGCTCTGCCTCCCAGAGCTGTCAGGAGCATTCTGTGCTGATGGGGCTCCCATCCCCTCCTGCCTTCAACCCAATAACAGCCCAGCCTTGGCTGCCCAACACCTTCAGAGGCTGCTCCCAGCCCACCCAGAGCACTCCCAGTCCCTCCCTCCAGCTCAGCCCATTCCCACCAGGAACCTTCTCCCACCCCTGGCACTGCTCTTTTCTGCTACAACCTCCTTGTGGCTTTGGGGGGTTTTCCCTTATTTTTCAGCTCCAGGTTGGAATTTGTGCCAGTTTATGGCAGGAAATTTGCCTGTTTGTATTGTCAAAGTTTTATTTTTATCTGCCCCTGGAGCCCTGGGAGTGTCCAAGGAAAGGCTGGGATCCCTGGGGACAGAGGGAGGTGTCCCTGCCCAGGGCAGGGGTGGCACTGGATGGGATTGAGGGACACAAGAACCCAGAGCCTTCCCCAGCTCCACTCCCTTCCCAGTGGGTGAAGAACAAACTGGACCATAGATTTGGTTAAAAAAACCCAAAGAAAACAAAATGAAACAAGGTGGATCTCTCTGAGAAAAAAAAAAAGGGCATTTCTTCAAAGGAAAAGATCCATCCAAAACACAGGGAAGAGATGGAGGGATTTGGGAAAAACCTGTCAGGAACCAGGCTAAAATCTAAGGAGCTGCTGTGCTGGTTCTGCTGGACTTGGGTCCAGCTCCTGAGCTGATCCCACAAGCCAAGCTCAGGCTCAGGGCCCAGCCCTGAATACCTGAGGGGAAAGCCAGGAGACACAGGATTTCTGCCACAAAAAGAATTTTGATGGTATCTCACTCCTCTGACTTGTCTACAAGGTTTTCTCTCCTCCAGTGACAAAGTGATAAGAATTCCCAATGTATCATCACAGGAGCCAAGGGGAAATGCCATCATTTTTATGGCAAGATTATGCAATAACCCAACCTCACACTGGAGGAGCCCATGACTTTCAAGTGTTATTTGATTCACCCACTAAAGAATCTCATTTTGAGGTATTTCAGAGACACAACTCATCCCCCAGCAAAAGCATCGAGTTGTTGATGTAGGAAACACTTGTTGCCCTTCTTTTAATAAAAGGAAAAATTCCATTAAAGGCAGGCAGGTGGAGGATGGAAAATCCAGAAAACAGTGGAGTTGTCTTGACCTGAAAACTTTCAGCACTGAGAGAGTCCAGGGGGATGTGAAAGGCAGCAGAGCAGAGTTCCTGTAAGACCTGGAGAATAATCTCCCCTGGCACAGGAATTTATGAAGGATTCAAACCAAAGGACAGATTTGTTTGACCCTGAAGCAGGATCCCTGCACCTGAATGGAAAGGGAAGCTGGAGGCAAACTTGGTTTGGGTGGGAAGGGACCTTAAATCCCACCCAGTGCCACCCCTGCCCTGGGCAGGGACCCCTCCCACTGTCCCAGGGGGCTCCAGCCTGGCCCTGGACACTGCCAGGGCTCCAGGGGCAGCCCCAGTTTAGACCAGTTCCACCAGTTCTGTGGTTTAGCCCACCTGCTGCTGCTCTGCCCAACTCCCCTTCAATCCTCCCTTCATTCCCTGACCTTTTTTCTCTCCATATTCAGCAGGGGGTTTTGTGCCAGTGGCCCCTTGAATTCCAGGCAGGATATTTGGCCTTAGCAGGACACCAAGCTCAGCAGCTCCATCAACCCAGGGACCACTTGCTGTTGACCTGCAACAATCCCAGTGGCAAAAATCCTGCCCTGAGCCCAGGGGAGGGGGCTCAGCCCAGCAGAAAGCAGGACTTGGCACAGATGGCAGCCCCAAGGGGTTCTGGAACCCTCACCTTGGCTTGGCCCCATCCCATCCCAGATGAGCAGGACATGGAGCAGGAGGGGAATGTCCCAACTCTGGGAAGAGGGACAAAGCCACCAGTGACTCTGAGTCAGTCCTGGCCCTGGAGATGCTCTGAAATAACCTCAGCCAGGGAATGGAAGCTAAAAAGGGAACCAGGGGATCCAGGGGGAGCTCAGGAAGGACATGGAGACCCCAGGGGGAGCAGAGGGCTGGAGCAGCTCTGCTGGGAGAGCTGGGATTGTCCAGCCTGGAGAGGAAAAGGCTCCAGGGAGACATAATTGTGGCCTTCCAGGACCTGAAGGACCTGAAAGGGAAGTGGGGATGGAGTATTTATAAAGGCTGGAGGGACAGGCCCCAGGGAATGGCTTCCCACTGGGCCAGAGGGGAGATTGGGCAGGAATTGCTGGCTGGGAGGGTGGGGAGGGGCTGGGCTGGATTTCCCAGAGAAGCTGTGGCTGCCCCTGGAGCCCTGGCAGTGTCCAAGGGCAGGGTGGGATCCCTGGCACAGTGGGAGGGGTCCCTGCCCAGGGCAGGGGTGGCACTGGGTGGGATTTATGGACACACAGCCCCCTTCCCTTCCCTGGATATGCTCCAGCCCCTCAAAGTCTCTCCTGTCTGAGGGGCCCAAAGATTATATTTAATATTCTTTAACTTAGCAAAGTTGATTTGCTTTAAAAATCAGTAAAAGCAGGTGAGTAAAGTCTCTGTTCTCTTTATCTGAAGCCACTTAACCAAAGGAACACCTGGACACCACCCAAGATCAGCCACAGGGACCTATTTCTCTGTAACAGAAACCAAACTGGGTTAGAGAGGAGCAGAGGGGCTGGAAATTGCAGGAAAATATTGAAAATATTGAAAGGATGAGGCAAAGAGCAGTGGAGCAACGTGGATGTGAGCAGAACCAAAGCAGGGACAGGAGGGGGACTTCAGGAAAACTTCCCCAGAGCATCTGAGAATACTTGAACTGAAGGGTAACATATTTATAAACCAGGAAGAGGAGATGCTCTTCCACATGAGGAATAATCAGCTGCCTTCTTCCAGAACTCCCAAGAAGAGCCAGGCAGGGATCAGAAGGAGGTCAGGGAGTTGTACAGGAAATCTGGGGGGAAATGCTGGCACAGAGAGGAGGGGGAGGGTCCATCCCTGCAGGAGTCCCAGGCCAGGCTGGACAGGGCTTGGAGTGACCTGGGACAGTGAGAGGTGACCCTGGATGGGGAAGGGATGACCTTGAGATGTCCCTTCCTCCAAATCACCACCCAAGAGAAGACCCCCAAGGTCACAGTGTCCCCCCTGAGCCCCATCCCCACCCTGGCCTTGGGCACCCCCAGGGCTGGGCACTCCCCCCCTGGCCAGGCCCCAATTCCTCCTCCTGCCCCCTCCCAGCTTTGTCCCTCCAGCCTGAAGGAACTCCAGCAATGATGAAACCAGCCACCAACTCTTATTTCTGGAGTCAGGAGAGATGAAAAACTGGGATTCAAAAGGAGGTGTCCTGCAGTCCTTTGAATCCCTTAGACAAGCCTAATGTTGCTTTCAAGTGTGAAATGTTCCAGTAAAAACTGGTTTTAAGTTCTGCAAACTTGGAAATATTAAACAAGTAAAGGTTATTTATATGGCAGTTTAAACAAACTAACAGCACACATCTAGAAGAAAGATATTGGCTGTGTTGGTCTGGTTGGTTTTTCTCTTGTGTCAGATCAGCCCAGGGAAGGTACTGGATGTTTTTATTCCACCCTGAGACTGCAACAAATGAGACTTTAGAACTATTATAAAATGCACCTGAGTTAGAGAGTTCTCCTGCATTAACTACTAAATAAACCACTGATGATGCATTTGATGCGAGTGTCTGTTTTGTGAGCGTGCACAGAAACTCATACAGGGGAAAAACTTCTAGCTATATTTATTATGTTATATAATATTGATTTTATTTATTATTATTTTCCTATTCATTCTAATTATTAGATGTCTCTATTTCATCTATAGAAATATATGCATTTTTTTTGCTTCCTCAAATCTGGAAGGTTCCAGAGCAGCCTCCCTCCCCACTGGAAAACCATCGGTGGGTTTAAAGGTGGAGAGGGAGCAGCTCATGGGGGTTGTGAAGCTGTGAGAGGTCAAGCACCAGCCTCTCCCTGTTCCTCTGCTCTTCCAGCACTGGGAATGGGAATGAATGCTGCTGGAGCAGCAGCCTGGGAGGAGGCAGCTGCTCTGGATCACCACAGGCACCCAGAGAGAAATTAAACCCACCAGCCCCCAGCAGGACCAAGGACAGCTCCCAAAGCAGCACCAGGGCCAGCACAAAGCCAGCCTGCAGCCCTTCCAGCTGGGACACTGCAGGGAAAGGCAGCAGGGTCAGGAAAACCTGTGGGATGCACGTGGGGACTCCAGAACAACTCTCCCTCATCCCCAAGTACAACAAAACTCCCGGCCCAGCACGGTCCCGCTGCTCCTGGGCTCTCCCAGGGTGGAGGTTGAGCCCTTGCTGTGCCTGGGAGCCACTTGTCCCTGCGACCTTGGGAAGCCACTGCTGGGGACTCTTGGCTCTCCCTTTGCTTGGGGCGCTCACAGCTCATTTCATTTCTCATTATCAGCCACAACCAGATCAAGGGCAGGCTCTCCTCTGCTGGAATTCTTTCCCAGCCTCTTACAAACCAAATAACTCTATTGATTATTGCCTTTGTCTTCCAGCAGCCACAGGACAGTCACAGACAACACAGACACCCTTTGCTCTCCCCCTGGAACCAAGGCAGCTGCTCCTGGAAAACCACAAGGAGACCCACAGGAGTCCATGGGCTTCCAACGAGGAACAGCAGCTCCTGAGAAACCCCAAGGAAAACCAGCACAGAGCATCTCCTGCTCCAACAAACCCAGCACTGAGCCCCCTGTTTAACACCAGAGCTCAGGAGAACCTTCACAGGAGAACATCTGCTTCCAACAAGGAGCAGCAGCAACACACAGGACCCAGGGATGCACAAAAAGCTCCTGAGAAACCCCAAGGAAAACCAGCACAGAGCATCTCCTGCCCCTCCAAAGCCAGCACTGAGCCCCCTGTTTAACACCAGAGCTCAGGAGAACCTTCACAGGTTCCAACAAGGACCAGCAGCTCCACGTGGGGGCTGAGGGGAACATCCAAGGCACCCCCAGAGGTGCTCGTGTTGCTCGCCCTCAAGCTCTCCTCCATCATCTCTGCAATTCCCAAGATGAAAGGCAGAACCCTTGGCAGTTTTCTCCTCTCTGACAGGAGCTGTTTGCAGTCCCAGCCATCTGAAATGCCCAGTTCCACTGCATCCAAGGGGTGGCTGCCCTGTCCCCTCACCAGCACTTCCTGGGATGAGACACCAGCCCTTTCCCAGCCCGCTCCTGTGCCCTGCTCCTCCTGGGGGGGTCCCTTCCCACAGCTCCTCACTCAGACTCACATCCCCAGCCAGGTTTCTCCTCTCTCAGCATCCCACCCTCGGGGAGCTCCCTCCACACAGGGCTGGGACACCCCCCAAACACAGCCCATCCCACCCAGCCCATCTCCCACCTTCTCCACCCAGCTCAGACCCACCTCACTGCCAACACTCCCTCCAGCTGCCACCTTCTCCCTCTGGGATCCTCCACCCCCAGCACCCCAACACCTCCGTTCCTGGCCAGCTCAGACACTCCCTCACATCCCTCCAGGACCCTGGATCCCACCCATGGCCAGGACTCCACTCAAACCAGTCTCTGCCAACACCCCAGCAGCCCCTCAGCTCAGGGCACAAGTCCAGCACCAGCTCAGACTGGGAGCTTTGCTCACACCCTCCCAACACCTCCATTCCTGGCCAGCTCAGGCACTCCTCCACATCCCTCCAGGACCCTGGATCCCACCCATGGCCAGGACTCCACTCAAACCAGTCTCTGCCAACACCCCAGCAGCCCCTCAGCTCAGGGCACAAGTCCAGCCCCCTCAGATCAGCACCTTCACTCACACCACCTTCTCTTTCCTGAGTAGAAGCAGCTCTTCCAGATCAGCCCCTTTCCCAAAGCCTCACGAGTCCAGAACATGACAAAGCACTGGCTGTGGCAGCTCACAGAGCCCTGGCCAGGAGCTGACAACATTCCTGTCCCCAAAACCATTAATCAGCATCTCCAACACAGCAAAGAACCCGGGGCTGCCTGCAGACCTTCCCTGAGCGAGGCACTGAAGGGATGGAGCCTCTTTTAACTCTTCTCCAGCCTCTCTGGGCACAGGGGAAGGAGCCAGTGGGAAGTGACTCCAGCTCCGAGGAGCCACTGCACATCCCACTCCACTCCTCCTCCCCACAACTTGCTTCCTCACTGGAGATCACGAGGAAGTCAAGCAAACAATTTGGGATGAATAAGTGAATGCAGGATTCGGTGGCAGTTACTCCAGGACCACACAGAAGGGTGTGACTGGGAACACTGGGAAAACACACTGGGAAAAAAGCACTCCTGACCCAAGAGTCCACCCATGGATTCCTTCCAGCCTCCTGGAATCCAACACCTGCAGGAATTGCAGCTCCACACATCAACCCCCCCCCCCTTAA
>VXBA01000497.1:1260-11804 GCA_013399895.1 Serilophus lunatus | reverse complement strand
GAGGGAGGGATGGACACTGGAAGAGCAGATGAAGTGAACAAGCTCACAAGGAGCTGGGACACATCAATTCAAGCTCCCAGCTTTACCCTCCCCCTTGGCAGATGGCTGCTCTCAGCCACTCCCAGAGCTGCTGGCTCTGGCAGCTCCTCCGTTGGGAAGGGCAGGGCCACTGAGCCTGGTGTGCTGGGCCCAGCCCTGGGAAAGGCCTGGAGAGCCCGAGCAGAGCCCTGAGCCAGTGTGGAGCTCTCCCTGTGCCACGGCAGCCAGAGGAGGGTCCTGCTCCCCGGGTCCTGCTCTCCTCTTGCAGCCATAACCACGTTTGGCCATGTGCTGACTCCTGTGTGAGTTCCCCCCGTGCCCTGTCCCTCTGCAGGCTGAGAACATCATGTTCCTGGAGCTGGATGTCTCCCCCCCGGCCATCTTCGAGTTTGAGCGGAGCAGGGACCCGGCAGAGCAGGACCCCCGGGCTCTGCACCTGGAGAGGCTGATGCACCTGGACAGTCTCCTGGAGCGGCCGGCGGCCTCCCGCGTGCGCAAGTCCCGGTCCTGGTCAGTGCCCGTGGCTGGGGGGACACGGGGGGGCTCTCACAGGGCCTTAGGGCAGGTGGAGGAGTCACAGTGGAGGGACGGTTCCATCCTGGTTCCATCTGGGGCTGGAACTGGCCAAAAGTTGCTGGGTGAGGTCAGAGTTCCAAATGCTGCTGACGCTGCGTTGTTGTTCAGCAGCACGTTCAGCCCAGAGCTGCTGCAGAGTCCAGAGGAGCCCCAGAGATGCTCCAGGGCTGGAGCCCCTCTGCTCTGGAGCCAGGCTGGGAGAGCTGGGGGGGGTCAGCTGGAGAAGGGAAGGATCCAGGGAGAGCTTGGAGCCCCTTGCAGAGCCTGGAGGGGCTCCAGGAGAGCTGGGGAGGGACTGGGGACAAGGGCTGGGGGGACAGGCCCCAGGGAATGGCTTCCCAGTGCCAGCGGGCAGGAGAGATGGGATATGAGGAAGGAGTTCTTGGCTGTCAGCATGGTGAAGGGCTGGCACAGGTTGCCCTGAGAAGCTGTGGCTCCCCCTGGACCCCTGGAAGTGTCCAAGGCCAGGCTGGAGCCCCCTGGGACAGTGGGAGGTGTCCCTGCCCATGGCAGGAGTGGGACAAGATGACTTCCAACACAAAGCATTCCATGATATCCATACCTCCCACACACAAGGTATTGCCCTGCCCAGCCCAGGGCACTGCCTGCACAGCAAATGCCTGAGCCAAGGGCTGGGTTTGGGGGATTTTGGGGGTGAGCAGGAGGAAAGCAGTGTTTCTGTCCCCCCCAGGTGCCAGACGCCGCGGTCGCTGCCCTCCTCCACCACTCACGTGTCCCTCACCTCCAGCTCCCCGTGTGCCACCACGATGCCAGCTCAGGAGTGACATCCTGGAGCCCCTGGTCCGGACTGAGCCCCACGAGGGCCGAGGGAGGGCCCGGCCACCTCCTTGTCTGCAGCTGCTTTGTGTGCGTGTGTTTGTGAGACACGAACAGCCCCGGGCGAGGGGAGCTGCCCCTCCTTCCCTCCCTCCTTCCCTCCCTCCCTCCTTCCCTCCCTCCTTCCCTCCCTCCTTCCCTCCCTCCCCCATCTGGATCTGTCACTTTATTTATTTAACCTATTTATTTATGGAGTGGTTGATGGTGGAGGCAGCAGTGCTCGGACTGTTGGACATCCAGGGCTGGCAGAGGGCACCGTGCTGACCCCCCACCCTGGGTTTGTCCACCTCTCTTCTCCACACTGCCCTGGCACAGACTGGGCACCTCTGGAGCACTGCTCACCATCCAGGAGGGACACGGGCCCCTCTGCAGGGCTTTGGCTGAAGCTGAGGCTGCCCTGGACTCTGGTGCTGGCTTTGCTTTGCTAGATCCCAAGGAATGTGGATTTCTATGTGGATTTGGAGACTTGGTGGTGGCAGCGCCATGTCAGTCCCCCATGGGACTGGTGGCAGCAGGGACATCTCACTGACTTGGGCGTGGCTGTCACTCCAGGAGCCAACTCCATCCACAGGGTTCACGAAATCAAGCGAAGCCAAGGGCTTTGTCTCCCCCTGTGCCACGCTCTGGAGACAGCCCAGGTGCCTGGCACAGCTGCCATCCCTGGCCACGTGGGTGTGGAACCCCTGCCAGCAACCACGAGGTGGAACTCTGCATCCCCTTCCACCCACCCTTCCCAAAGACAGCCTGAGGAGCAGCGCTGCCGACCGAAAACAGGGATGGGAGTGGCTCCTTCCTGCAGCCAAGGGCAGTGGAGAAATGCGGGACAAGGTGGTGACATCCAGGGCTGGGCAGTGGCACAGGGAAGTCCCCTCCGAGCTGGGAGGAGCTCCCTGGAGGGTTGTGGAGGGATGGATGTGAAACGGGCCGTGGGTAAGAGGGGAAGCCATGAGGCTGCTCTGGGGCTGTGAGTGCCATCCCAGCTGCTGCACGCGCAGGTTCCTGTGGGATGGGGAAGGAGGGGAGGTGGGACCTTGGTGAAGACCCTTCCTGGCAGTGCCAGGGCTGCAGCTGTGGTTTCCCAGGGATGGTGGAGGTGGGGAGATGAAGGATGGATGAAGGAGTGACCTGCTGGCTCGGCAGGGAGGAGTCGGGTCGGCAAAGGGTCAGGCATGGAGGGCAGCCCCCGGGAGGGCAGGTCGGGGACTGCAGAGAGGGAATGTCTTCTGGAAACAAAGAGAACTTCTTCGCAGAATGGTTGGGGCTGGAGGGGACCCCTGGAGCTCATCCGGTCCCTGAGAGCACATTATCCAGGGTTGTGTCCAGACAGCTTTGGGTATCCCCAGGGAGGGAGACTGCAGAACCTCCCCGTGCAGCCCCTTCTCCCACTGTTGGACCGGGCACTGCTCATCCCAATGTTCCTGCGCACGGGATGGGGGTGAGGGAGGGCGAGGGACAGGCACAGGCTCGGAGAGGAGCCTCAGGGGCAGAAGCAGCGGCTGTGCCGAGCTCAGAGCCGGGCGGGACCTGCAGCAGCCGTGTCCTGTCCGCACGTCCGGGCTGGGGAATCCACCGCCCTGCCCGCCTGCCCCCTGGCACAGCCCTGCACCGCCAAGGGCTGGCTGTCCCTGCCCCTGCCTCGGGCTCTCCATCACTGCCCCCTGCCACCCCCTTCCCTTCCCTTCCCCACCTGCACCCCAGAACACCTTCTGCCCCTCCAAAACCTGCGTCCCCTTGTCCCCCCGCCCGGCGCCTGGCTCGGAATCCAGCTGGGAGGTGTAGGGGGCTCCCAGGGCTGAGCCTGGGGAGGGGATACGGGGGAAGGTGTTTGAGCAGTGAGAGATGGGTCCCTTCCATGGCGTGGGGTGGGGGCTGCGTCCACAGGTCCCCTCAGCAGCCGGGGATGTCTATGTGCATCCCCTGGCCCCGTGAAAGCATCCCCATCCGTGGAAATGTTTGCCCCATCCCTGGAAGTGTTCCAGGCCAGCTTGGATGGGGCTGGAACCACCCTGGGAGAGCAGAAGGTGCCCCTGCCCATGGCAGGGGTTGGAACAGGATGAGCTTTAAGGTCCCTTCCCACCCAAACCAGTCTGTGATTCCATGATTCCATGAAATGCAGTAGGTGGGGGAGGCGGTTCTTTTAGTTTCCAGGGAAGCGTCCGGGAGCCGGGGTCAGGAACGGGGAGAAGCTGTCAGCAGAGGGACCCGCAGAATAGATCTTCCTGCCGTGTGCTCTGATGGCCCCAGTTCACCTTCAGCACATCTGCAGCTCGTGGAGCCCTAAGGGCGTGAACCAGCCGCGGTCTCTTGTCCTCCTTCTCCACTCGGGAGCTGGCGGTGTCCTTGTCCCCCTGCCGTGCCCCGGGCCATGGAGCAGCTCGGGAAGGGTGGCTCTGCCCCACTGCGCTCTCCCGTGGCAGCCACTGCTCCTCCGTGTGTCGGCGAAGGAGGACAGGCCCGGGTGCGGCTCCGGCACGACCGTGGGATCCACGTGGAAAGCCCTTCCAGGGACGAAACCCTTCCAGGGATGGGAGCCCTCGGTGCAGGGGGCGGGAGGAGCCTCTTCCAACATCCCAACATCCTGCCTGTACCTGAGTGTGCGGGATGGTGCCCGCGTTCCGCCCGGGCAGCGCCGAGCCCGAGGAGGGGCTGAGCAGTTCCCCTGCAGCCCGGGAGTGTGTTTGTAACGTCCTTCGTGTCCGTGTGTGTCCCCACTGAGTGTGAGCGGGGGATGTGAGTGTCCCCAGGGTCTGTGACCCTCTGGGTGAGGGGCTGCACGGGGCTGGGGCTTCTTTCTGTTGTTGTTGGGACTGTTCTTTGGGTTCCAGGATTTCTCCGCGCGGGGGTGGGTGCGGGTCCGTTCCGGGTTCGTGGACAAGGTGAGGGCCTCGATTAGGACCAAAATTTTCGTGCCTGTTGCTCTGGTGATTTATTTAGAAATCAAAAGTTTACTGTCTGGTGGCCCATCCTTGTCACTCTATACATAGGAATATACAGGACATATTAT
The DNA here is from genome assembly GCA_013399895.1 of Serilophus lunatus. Classification (NCBI taxonomy): domain Eukaryota; kingdom Metazoa; phylum Chordata; class Aves; order Passeriformes; family Eurylaimidae; genus Serilophus; species Serilophus lunatus. The sequence continues at coordinate 7,348 of VXBA01000497.1, read as the reverse complement.
AAATATATATATATTATACATAGTGTGCGCACAGGGGGCCCCTTCATCCCGCGCCCGCTCCGGCCCCGACGGACCCTCCTCCTCCTCCCTGTGCTGTAACGTGGCTTCGACCCCGCTGGGAGCGACCAGGGAGCGGCAGCGCCTTCCAAAACCGGCAACGACACAATAAAGGAATGAGCATCCTCGCCAGGGACTCCGCAGCCTCCTTCTGCCAGCCCCGGCCCCGTGTGCCCGGGGTGCATTTGGGGCCATCCTCCGCCCGAGGGTTTGGGATGAGGGCACGGAGGATGCTTCCCGACGGGGTGAAGCCGGCTGATTCCAGCTCGGCGATACCGGGAATGGCCCCGGCACAGTCTGGTTTGTCACAAGGACATGGCCCGCGCTGGGGGCTGGCAAAGGGAGGGGGGAGCTGGTCAGGAAGGCCCCCCGGGTGTTCAGATGAATCCGAGGTGCTGGGGGAACTGGAGTCTGGGTGGCCTCGCTGTCTCTGGACGAACATTTTGGGATGGGGAAGAGCCTGGTCATCTCCCCAGGGCTGCTGCATTTGGAAATGGGGGAAATTCTCATGGCTTAGGGGTTAAAGCATCTCTAAGAAAGCACTGCAAAGGCACGGGATCAGGTTGGGTTGCAGAGACCTTAAATCACATGCAGTTCCACGCCCTGGGCAGGGACACCTCCCACTGTCCCAGGGGGCTCCAGCCTGGCCTTGGGCACTCCCAGGGACCCAGGGGCAGCCACAGCTTCTCAGGGCACCCTGTGCCAGGGTCTGCCCACCCTCCCAGCCAACAGTTCCATCCCAATATCCCATCTCGCCCTGCCCCTGGCAATTTAATTCCAGCTCCAAGGTTGTCCACGGCAGAGGGATTCCAAGGCCCTGTGGATGTGGCACTTAGGGACAGGGGCCAGTGGTGGCCTTGGCAGGGCTGGGGAATGTTGGACTCGATGGGCTCTGGGGGGTTTTCCAGCCCAAAGGACTCCGTGTCTCTGTGATTCCAACACACAGAGACTTGTTTTGCCTCAGCCTTCATGGAAAAGGTCAGTTGTGATCAGGTGAGTAACAATAAATGCCAGTGACAAGGGGCTGAGGGTGAAATGAGAAAATGAAAGATTAAAGGTCTCAGAGATGCTGGGTATTCCCAAATCAGCCAGGTTGGATTTAACTCACACAGGGAATTTGGTAAAGCAACCCCAGAGCAGGGCTTTGAGATCTCACAGAGAAAAGGATGAGTGTCCAAACAGCAACAGGACAAACATAAGGAATATCTTTAATGTGGGGAAAGGGGAACCTGGGAGATTCTATACTCATTTCAACAAAATCCAGTTGGAAACACTGACAGGGGAACATGTTGAAGGCAACAGCCAACATGGGGTGGTCCAAAGCAAATCCCATCAAAGCAGCTCCATCCTCTGCTGGACTATGGGAGGTGTGGAGGGGGCAGGAAACTTTCTGGCACTTCCCTGAGGTGAGGCCCTCAGTGGGGCAGTTTTGCAGGAACAGGTCGTAGGGAGGCAGAGACAGAAGTGGTGTTTGTTCCCCTTCAGCCCAGCGTTCCCACAGGTCAGTCCTGCCAGGCCCCAGCTTTCCAACCAGGAATGGGATGGGTTTGCAAGAAATCGATGAGAGTGATGGGAAAACATGAAAGGTTGAAAGAAATGGGGGAGACCAATAATTATGGTTCTCAAATACCAGAAACTGCTGCAAAAGGAGGGGATTATCCCATTGGAGCTGCCAAGAGGAGAGAGGACAAGAATTGCTGGCCTTTACTTTGTCTCCCCACCAGCCAGGGCAGCCTGTGGGCACAGAAGGAAAGGGACAGTGACAGAGCAGAAGCATCAGCTCAGGCAGGAGCTCTGTGCAGCCAAGGGAGCCCAGAGATCAGGGAAGCAAGGAAAGGATATTTCCACTCCATTGTGGGCAGTGGGCTCTGGCAGAGGGCCTGGGGGGTGACCTCGAGCAGCTAAAAATGCTCCAGTCCCCTCCAATTCCCTTTCCTTGCAAATCCCACAGCGTGTGGGGCTCTCCCAGCTCCAGAGGCAGAGCTCAGCTGCTGGACTGGGGTTGTGTCCCTCCCAGGGACTGAGCCCTGACGGTCTCTGCTCCTGCATCCCATGAATATTGATAGCCCAGGTTCATAAAATTTGCAAGGCAGGGAAATCCCCAGGGAGATCTGGCTGGGCTTGGGGTGGGATGTGTTTGCTCCTGCTTTGGCTTCTCACAAACCTCTGCAGTGCTGGAGACATTCCCTGGATGTGGCAGCCACGGGAATCTCAGCTCAGATCCAAGGTCTCTTTGTTTGCCTGGAAGAACCACCCCGTGCAGTCCTATGGGATTGCACAGAACCCCACACCTCTTACAAGGATATTGAACCAGTTATGGAAATATGATCTGAGGGGCTGTGTCCCCTCTACTGACAGTTCAGAAAAGACTGTAATTTTTAATTGAAATCTAGAAAATTTGGGGTAAATTCACTATAACAGTTTTAGGGGGTTTTTTACTACAATTCATAGGCCTTTTTCTGTCATAAATCTAAAATTTCTGCCTGAGGCCCTGGCACAGGGTGCCCAGAGAAGCTGTGGCTGCCCCATCCCTGGAACTGTCCAAGACCAGGTTGGAGCCACCTTGGTTTAGGTTGGATATTGGGAAAAGTTTCTTCCCCCAGAGGGTGTTTGGGCACTGAACAGATACCCAGGGAATGTTCACATTCCCAAGGCTGCCAGAGCTCCAGGAGGGTTTGGACAACACTCAGGGACAGGGTGGGATTGTTGGGGTGTCTGTGCAGGGCCTGGGGTTGGACTCTGATCTGATACCCCCTGATTCTGTGATTCCTGTTGCTAAAGCAGCACTGAAGCTTATTACCATCTTTGTCAAGTGCTTTGGGATTTATTTGTGGTAACAAGCTGCAGAAGAGCTGAATGCTTTTACCCCTGAGCAGAATTGGAAGTGTTCAGCACCAGGAATACACTCCCAGGACTTCCCAGGACAGCAGCTTGTGGCAAGGAAGCTTTGGGTGCAGGGAGGGTTTGGGGGTTATTTTCAGGTTTTTTTGCAGTTCCCTGACGCTCTGATGACACCCTGTGGGCCTCCCCCTGTACTACTGTGGCTACAGACCCAAGGATTCCATTCTTGTCCTCCCCAATGACTTTTCTACTCCTTTCCCTACATTTTTCTCTAGTGACTTTTCCTTCAGGCTGTACCTCAGTCTTTAATGGCCTTCAGGGAGTCATGGTTGGGGTGGGAAGGGACCTTAAATCCCATCCAGTGCCACTCCCTGCCACAGACAGGGACACCTCCCACTGTCCCAGGGGGCTCCAACCTTTCCTTGGACACTGCCAGGGATTGGACAGCCACAGCTTCTCTGGGCACCCTGTGCCAGGGCCTCCCCACCCCCACAGCCAAGAACTCCTTCCTCATATTTTAATTATTTATTATCTGAATAATATGTCAGGTGTCCACTGGAATGATTTCTGCTTGGAAAAGCCCGTGGCATCCTGCTGTGAGCTGTCAGGAGACAGAGCTCCACCAGGAGAGAGGAGCTGGGCAGCCCAGCAGCTCTTGCTGCAGCAGCTATTCCAGCCCTTCCCAAGGGATTTGTCACTGGGAAAAGCAGCCCGTGGATTCCAGCCCTTCCCAGACCCAAGGGATTCGTCACACAGCTCACTGTGAAAAGCAGCCCATGGATTTCCCCCCATCCTTTTGTGGGAATGGAGCAGTGATCTCACTGTTTGTGGCACGTCTGAGATCTCCCGTGCAGGAGGGAAAGGCCAGACCCGCTCCCAGATCTCCCAGATTTCCCAGATCTCCCTGACCTGGAGGGGCTGATTCACCTGGGGGGACAGGTGAGGTCACCAGCCCTGAGCTCCTGGGAATGAATGAGTCACTGCTGAGCGTTGGGACACGACCCACTGTCACCTCAGGCCGTGGAAGTCATGGAAGTCATTCCATGCCACTTCTTGTTGTAGGCACAGCAGAGCTGGGATGGGCTGGAGGAACAGAGGACAAGAGATGATATTGAGACAGTGACACTGAAGCGGTGGAGATCAGTCTCCTGGGAGAGATTTCCTCCTTAGGAAGAAATTATTTACTACAGGAAGAAATCCTAAGGGTGGGCAGGCCCTGGCACAGGGTGCCCAGAGAAGCTGGGGCTGCCCCATCCCTGGCAGTGTCCAAGGCCAGGCTGGAGCCACAGTGGGAGGTGTCCCTGCCCATGGAATGAGGTGGAATGGGATGAGGTTTAACGTCCCTTCCAACCCAACCCATTCCATGGTTCCATGACTCTGTGATTCCCCATTCTGTTTTCACATCGATTCCTGTTTAACAAATACAAATTATTTCAGCTCAAAGCAAACTGTAACAACCTTGCTCCTGGTTTTTTCCATACTGGGATAGCACTGGGACAGCTGGAATAGGGTCAGTCCTTGCTTTTACCACCAGGGATGAAGTGCTCCCCTCCCAATGACCTGTGCATCCATTCCTCCCGTGCAGCTCCAAGAGATAAAATTAGCTCAGAGAGCACCACGACCCTGGAGCAGCTGGTGCCTGAGCTCTGGAATAGCCCAATGAGCTGCAGTGTCTGCTCCAGCCCCTGCACCTCCTGCCACCCTGGGAGACACCAAAGCAATGGATTTGGAGAGGATTGAGGGAATCTTCTAAAAATCATAGAGACACAGACTGCTTTGGGTGGGAAGGGACCTTAAAGCCCATCCAGTGCCACCCCTGCCATGGCAGGGACAGCTCCCCCCATCCCAGGGGGCTCCAACCTTTCCTGGGACACTCCCAGGGATCCAGGGGCAGCCCCAGCTCCTCTGGCAATTCCAGCCCAGCCCCAGGAATCCCAATATCCCAGGATCCCAGCTCTCCCTGCCCTCTCCCAGTGGGAAGCCATTCCCTGGGGCCTGGCATTCCCAAGTCCCTCTCCCTGTTTTTCCTGGAGCCCCTTCAGGCTCTGGCAGGGGCTCCGAGCTGTGCCGGGATCCTTCCCTTCTCCAGCCTGGCCATTCCCAGCTCTCCCAGCCTGGAGCCAGAGCCTCCCATTGGATCCATGCCCAGCCCAGCTCCTCCCTGAGAAGGACTTTGGGGAACAAGGGGGTTCCCTGGGAATCTCGGCACTCAGGGAAGGGGCTCCCTTCCCCTTTCCTGCCTTTGCCAGCCCCAACTTCCCTCCCAATCCCTGGGAATGGATGGGAGTGTCCTTTCTCCTGGCATGGCTTGGGGGGGAAGGGATTTTCGGGCTCATCCCATTCCCTGGGCAGGGACAGCTCCCCCCATCCCAGGGGGCTCCAACCTTTCCTGGGACACTCCCAGGGATCCAGGGGCAGCCCCAGCTCCTCTGGGAATCCCATCCCAGCCCCAGGAATCCCAGTATCCCAGGATCCCAGCTCTCCCTGCCCTCTGGCAGGAGTTTGTGTGTGTGGAGGGGGAAGCACGCGGGGTGGAAATCAGCGGGGACAGGGGATACGAGGGGTTGGGATTTTAGGAGCTCCCTAAGACAGACGCAGGGCCTGGTTTAGACAGGACACCTCGTGCTGCGCAGGGCGTGAGGTGACTCCCGCAAAGGAATCCCCCCAAGAAGTGGGATATCTGTCCTCACAAACCCGCCCTCGCAATGCAGAGCTGCCTAATGCCCATGTTTTACCTGCTCCAGCCTTACACAGCCTCGTTTCTGCATCCGCGTGGACGCATTCGGGGCGCTCCGGGCGTCACCTTAGGCTCAGTTTCAGGCAAAGCTCATCACAGCAGTCCTTGCCAAGCAAGGTGGGATCTTCTGTACAAGCCACGGCTTCTGAACAACAGTTCAGTGAACATGTACACCCAGTGGCCCAGCCGGGTGACAAGGGACACGGCAGGTGACACAACAGGAGCTGAACTCAGCAGGGACACCCCAGACTGTGCCAGAAACCCCCGCTGGCCCTTTGAGCAGGGTCCCCCCTTGAGGCCTTGACTCCTCTTTCACTGAAAGACTGTTTCACAACACCCTCCTCGTTGTCTGTGACTCTGTGGGAGAACTGTTCTCAGTTTCTGACTTTTGAGATGTTGTCACCATCAGTGTCACTGGGCGGCTGTGGCTGTGAGGGGATGGTTGTGAGGGGA
>VXBA01000492.1:53794-83069 GCA_013399895.1 Serilophus lunatus | reverse complement strand
CCCATCCAACCTGGCTGTCTGCCTCTACGGATTGTCTTAGAACACATTGGGACAGACTGTTCCTGCACCTTCAAGACCTCAGCCTTGAAACACATCCAGCCTCCCTGGACACCTTTGTTACTAAGNCATGATCACTGGATCCCAGGCAGCCTCCAACCACCACATTCTCAACAAGCCCTTCCCTGTTAGTGAACAGTAAGTCAAGAACAGCCTTGCCCCTAGTAGGTTCACTAACTAGCTGTGACAGGAAGCAAGTTGTTGTTCCTTTATAGATCATAGTGGGAGGATAAATAAGGATCTGGCTGAGATCCAAAAACAAGTGCACATCCTGCATCAAGGGGCCTGCAATAAAGGCCCTCTAGACCTCGAAGAAGTATTTGAGGCCCTCACTTCATGGTTGCCAAACTGCACTTGGGTTAAGCAATTATTCGTAGTAATCCTGTTTGTGTTCAGTATCTATGCAATTTCTCGCTCTGTAATTCGCTTACTACAATATTATACACACAGAGTTAAGTATAGAATTAGATATGAGTAGAATTGTATAATATTTGGCCTGATAAGCCTAGCAGAGGTGGGATGAGGAATAATTCCTGTCAACACCTCTAAAGGGGGGAATGATGCCTTAAGGGTATGCCTAAAATTTTCAAGAATTCATTTTAGCTAGGTGTCTGGATAACTTGGAATATTAAGGGCCAGAAGAGCCTGTGTTCCTGTGTGTTTGCATTCTTGTGTGTACATAAGTGGGGTACAAGACAAAACATAGAGCTAGACTTCTAGGCCTACTAGGGGCTGGACATAGGTGGGTTTAAGTAATAAGGGATCTATTGGATGTTGGGGTAACATAGAAGTAAGATGGACTTCAATTAGTATGGGGGATGGGTGCTCAGAATGTTATAAAAATGGGAAGATTGTTATGATTTTTCTCTTTTGGATCACATACTTCGCCAGTAAAGCCGCACTCTTCCTTCACCTCTGCAAACAGCGTGTTTGTGTTATTTTCAGAGAGCAGCTTCTTGGAGTTTCCGTTGTTAAATCAAAGAAATAATCCTTCATGTAATGCAAGCACAGAAGGGAATAGCTGAGCTAAAGTTTGTAGTCTCAGAATCCACATGAAAATTCTCTAGGCATTCTTCTGTCAAACAAGATGATCCATTAGAGTATGTTTCAGCCAGGGTCAACAGGTAGACCCTGATTTCACTGCCTAACTGAATATCATAGACAATTTCAGGAGTACATTGAGCAACATGATGGACTTCTGTAGCTTTAGTCATTTTCCCAAGCTCCTTCAAATAAAGAAAACCTTGTTCAATGAAGTGTTTTGTTGTTGTAGGACTTTTTAATACACTTGTTAGAGAAGAAGCCAGGTATGCTCTATGCTTAGAAGTAATTGAGACTACAGTATGTCCATGGTAGTCCTAAATTCCCATGATGTTTCATTACAGAAAATTTTTGACTCTTAAGTACATGAGCTTCCTATCCAACTGGCAAATAAGGAAAAAGGAAGACAGCAGGGGTTTAGAGGCATATAAAAATCTATGGAAAATTATCTGTCTAGAGTACCAATCCCCAGAAAAACACATTAGCAAATAATGCAAAAGAATCTAAAACAACACTTAGCTAATAACAAAAACACGGTGATTATCTCTCCCCTGGATTTATCCCTCATAGTTATCCAATGAAGAGGACATTTTTTTGAGAAAATGTCAGTTCAAGATTTTCCTTTACTAAGTAACATAGATAACTACTCCTTCATACTTAGAAATTTCTATTGCTTTGGTATGCTAGTGGTGCAGTGTAAAAGATTTTCCTAATAGATAATCTTCCTGTAAAATGGAGTTCATTGCCTATGATATCCTACCCTAATGGCTCTGATTGCTAGAGTAAAATATAAGTGTGCATACAGAAATTCAAGAATCTCAAAAAATTAGGACATAAGCAGACAGTAAAAGGCAACTCATAATACCTTCATATTCTAAAGCCTTTAAAATGGCATATTTCTTGGTGTAACTCAAGGAATGCTTTGAGATAATAGATGCATGAAGACACAGATTAGTCACATATTTGATAAGTTTTATTCTCTCCAAAATACTTAAAGAGAATATTTAAAAATATCCTTGGCACTTCTTCAGTACCAAATATAGGTTTGAAAAGTTTTCTTAATATGTAAGAGATATAGACCAAAAAAAATATTATTTTATTCCTTAGATGATTCCATTGATTTTATAAAGTAGATTAATACTCAGGTTAAAAATGAGTAGTCTTTCTTTTACTCTCCCATCTGGTAGACCTCAGCCCAACCTTTGGATATGTCATAAATTAAAATAAGTCCCGTTACGTAAGTTCCCCAATCAAACTTTTCAAGTGGTTTTCTTTGTGAATTAGCTGCTACCAACAACATCCAAATGACAGAGCTCTTAAAATAAAGCCTACATTTTTGGACAAGACTCCATTCATCTAAATTGCAGAGGAGGACAGGCTTCTTTTCATACAGGGCAGGACAAATAAAATCAAATACATTATTTCACAAAATAATTTGTGCTAAATAAATAATTCAATGTTACTAGACTATTGCAGAATAGCTCCTATGAAATTATGGGCAAGAACAGACTTCTGTGAAGTCAGTTCTGGCACTTAGCATAATTCATGGAGGTCAGTAAGACAAGTCTGTCTTCTTGGGTAGTACATCATTCTTGCACACTACAGAAGACTCTTTGAAGCAATTGGTGCTGAGCACAAAGGTTTAATACTCCTATGTTCTTTCAAATACAGCTCAGAGTCAGTTTGACTATTTGAATGTGCCTGCATGTGTGATTGTTCTGTTGAACAATGTGTGAAACTATGTAAGACTAAATTAGATTAGAAGAAAGAGTCTAACTTTCATGCTACCCTACACCTTGAGTATACTTCCCTGCCCATGACAGGAGGGTTGGAAGTAGATGGTCTTTGAGTTCCAAGCCGTTCTGTGGTAGTGTACATTGGCCCATCCAAGCAAGATAGCATTATTTATAACAAATTTGCTGTTAACTGAAAAGTGTTTATACTTATAATTTAATTTACATCCAGGTTGCAAAAGAAGGTAATTCCTCGGGAAGAAATGACACTCAGTGTCAGCTCTGTCCTGCCGCAGTGTGGGATATCTTCTAAAAATAGTACAGTGCAGCACAACATAATACCAAAATTTTGCATTCTGGTACCTAATTTCTCTCTTCCAAGATAAGCAAAAGGAAGACTAATAGAAGATACTGCTTTAGCAATGTATCAGTCTCAGCAGCAAGAAAGACGCTCAGAAGGAGAATAATATTCAACTTCATAAGCAGTGTTAAAAGATTAAGTTGAATTTTTCAAAGATATGGCAGTAAAGAGACGTAGTTGATTCAGTCAGTCAGAATGATCTTAAGTAGTTGTTATTTAGATTCATAGCTAGTTTTATTGGGCAGATAGACAATTCTTTATTCTCTTTTTCCATATAGCTCTTTAATTAAATTCTGCAAATGGTGATTATTAGCCAATCAGAGTGCAAGTACACCCATGATAGAATAAGGACAAAATTGCATAGACCTCTGAGCATTTTTGAGTATTTGATTCTGTTTACCTCTCATTACAAATAAATAAAAATAAACAAAAGTAAAATACAGCTATGCCATGAGTTAAGAATATTTTTTTCTCTTTTGAAATATTATAAGTTAACAGTGTATAAAAATCTCACTAATAATGCGGAGTGTTTTATTCACACTCAGTATTCTTAGCCTAATAAAAGATACTGTCCTGTGTTTTTAAAGTGTGCCTGCTTTAACATGGACATTGAATTTAAGAGCCTTAAAAGGAAGCTGTTTCAAAGGGCATACAATTATTTTTTCTGAGAATTGATCCTCTTTTGCATGTCCCAGATTTACTAGTCATATTAAGAAAAAATTTGACCTCAGGCCTCTAAATGTTTTCAGCATGAGTTCGCTGATTCCATTGTCTATGTTATTAATCCTAGTTATGATTATTAGCCCCATATAAGGTAAGCATTTTCAGATTATGATTTTAACAATAGTAATTCTGGGTGAGGCTTTAGTTAAATTGTGCAACTGAAATTAAGGTTATGATCCCTCCACAGCTGAGGTTAATACTGTAAATACCAGCTATGACCCTTGCTGAAGGACTGCTTCAGTAATTCACTGGTGTGAAATGACCCCAGTGTCTGGAAATGAAGATTGTCTAAAGGTTCTGGCAAGAAACCATATAAAAAAATAATCAGAAGTCAGTGTCACACAATGGGAAAATGTTGTCTGCAGTTTTATTTAATTTTCGGAATATAAAGATTTCTTTCTTTCTAAAAATTCAGATTAAAGGGAGAAATAAATTTTGTAATTTACACCTCTGACATTAAGCTGAAAAGCAGCACTGCAGACACCTGCTTCAGAATTGTCATTGTTTCCATGGTGCTACTTTCCATCACCTATTTTTAATAGTTTACACAACAAGATCAAGGGTGTCCCAGCTGTTACTGCCACTGTTGCTAAGCAACCTTTAAATCAGAGTTCAAGAAGACAAAGAATCATGCTTGAAAAATTTCTCAAGTGTCTGCTTTCCCCCTTCTTCTGTCTACACTATTTTTCAGATGCCATGTTTTCTGTTCCTTTTTTTTTCCCCTTTCAAATTCTGGGCGAATCAATTGCAGTCTCCAAAAAGAATAAGCTACCTTCTAGCTACAATAGCCACTGCTTTATGTCAGAGAAGAAGCTGGGGCACTAAATAAAGGCTTAAAACCTTTTTTTTCTCAATAAAATCCAAATATTTTTAGAGGTCTGCAACCTGCTGCTGTTGTTGTGTAACATCTGTGCACAACTGCATCATGGACTAACACACCGATCGATGGAAAGAGATTCAAAGCTTGCAGGGAATTTCAATGTCCCCCTGTGCCTTCTGGAATGTTTAATTCTGTCACCTGCAACAGGCTCAGAGGTTGAAAACACACAGCAAAAAGGAAGAGTTACCCTGGGTGAATCCGGAGAAGTCTGGAGTAGATACCTGTCCTGGAATGTCGTTATTTTTCCAACTTTGTTGTTCAGCCATTAGCATCCCTCCCTGCACGACTAATTGTATGACAAAGAGCAGAAAGTCTTTTAGTTAGATTCATTAGCAGTGCTAATGTTGGAAATAAAGCAGTGCTGTGGAATGTGAGGATCAAGGAAAATGTTGAGTTTAAGAGATCCTACATTTCATTTAAAATCCTTGTTTGCCTCAATAGCCTTCCAAACTTTCATGTATCCAGATGATTGTTTTGTTGTTGTTGTTTCCTAGATCTTCCCTTTTCTGCTCTTGCAATTCTAAATGCTTCATACCCTATCATACCTGCTTGAAATCTTTCCCCTCTTTGCAGTTCTCATGGCAAGCCACCAGGACAATGTTTCTTCTTTCTCAACTTCTTCTGTTGCAAATTTATTCTACAGGATTTTTTCTTAATTTGCAAAACAGTCTTAATAAATTCTCTTTTAAATTCTGCAGATGAGAGACATTTTCTGCCACTGCTCATCAGTTGTTGACACTTCCTGAGCTACCATTCTCAGAAATTGTGCTGTTTCTGGGTTTTTAATCTTCAGACTAGTCCACAGTTTTCCAGTCAGATAAACAATTCACTAATCTCATACTAAACATTTCAAATAGCTCTTTTCAACTTTTTATAAAAATTCTTCCTTCTCAGTTTTCATTTGGAAAAAAATTTTCCATGTAAATTCAATGTTCAAAGTTTATTGGTTACTGAGATAGAATTGTGGCTATCTCCACCACACTCCTGGCCATACTGCTGCCTCAAAAACAATGCTGATCTTCAGAAACTAACTAAAAGGTAAAATAGCTTGTTTTCTGTGTCCCTTCAGCCCTTAACTTTACAGTTTGACCCCTTTATAGAGAAATCTCAACAAGACAGTAAGTTGTGATGGAGTTTCTTTCTTTATTTACTTGCTTATTTGCTTGCTTATTGTCAGGAAACAGGAACAGGACTTAATGTGAGTCCTGGGAACAGGACTGAGATCTCCAGATTCCTTTAAGAGAGGTTGCTGTTTTGCTGGGTAATGCAACCTTTGGTTTCTGTATTCCTGATCTGATGCTGAAGCTGTCACAGGGAAATAAATTACTCAACCTGTGAAACCATTTGACCTTTATTTTCATTTCATCTATATTGATGTAAATTAGGAGGAATTTCATCACAATTACAGAATGACCATCAATGTAAAATTTATCCTAAAAGTAACTCCACTGTCATTTTTAATGTGGTCCCTAAAGTCAGTGCCACTATTCTGAGTAAATGATTCATGCTTCAGATCATGCTTCAGATTTATTCAGATTGATGTCTATGCATCCTGCCAAGGAAAGATAATCTCTTAAAACTCCTAGGTAGAAACATACAGATATCATCAGTATATCTGCCCTCACTAATGGCATTTATGGTTTTGTCTGGATCTTAAACTCTATATTTTGCTACCCCCAAATTTTGAAGGAATATATTCCATTTAAATGAATGCTGTTACAATAATATTTCCTATATTAAGCCCAAAGCTGTGAATAGGAAATTTTCTGGCAGATTCTTTTGGAAGACGTGAAGACTGCTTTTTTGAAAAGGAAACATGGGAGCTGCAGCTCCTTATATTAGCAACTTTGTAGTTAAATATCTTTTTCAGAGTATCTATATTTAGCAGGATCTTGTATACAACCGTTAAATGAACCAACTCATTTATGAACAGCAACAGAATATAGGTCCAGGTCTGTGGCCCTGGCATCTGACTTAAGGGCTGAAAACAGTCCAGCCCTCAGACTGTACACCAGCCCTGATGAATGAGGAAGAAAGGTTAAAAGTGTAATAAAGATACACTTGCTGCAAGAGTCTGTGCCATGGCTTACCCTCCAGAGGTGAGCACAGTTTTACAGTGTACAGCTGCATGATAACATTGAAGGCCAATGCTCTGGTGCCAATAGCTAAACACCCTTGCCAGAGCAGAAGCCTCTCTAAAAGCAGCATAGTGCAGCGGGCACAGAATTGCTCCTGAACGGCTCCCAAAGAGCAGTTAAAATGGTTGTCTCAATAGCCAGCTGCATTGAAAGAGTTCCTCAGGATTCAAATTATTGATCAGGTCCTCTCTGGGTTAAGCGCTACACAAGCACACAGTGAGAGCAGGGTTGGTTTTTTCCCAGAATAGCTGCGTAGGTTCCTGCAACACACGCTTGCACAAGCGTCTCTTATTCTGAGTGAACATTCCCTCACACTTACATGACATCACAAGGTGTATTGCTGCAAATACATGTGCTTTGCTTTCCCACCTCAAATCCCATGTAAATTAGGATCCAAATCATGTAGTGAGTCATTAAATTTACAGCACAACACAAGTGAACAAATGAATCACGAGTGATTTAATTGAACATCATACCATTCTACATGCTCAAAACAGTTCAGCACAGCTTTTACTCCTGGCATTTCAATTTCTATCACTGCATAAGATTAAATCAATATTTACAGCACTATATGAATACGTGTAATACAAATGATAGTAGCTTAAACCTCATATTTTTCTTCCAGAATTAAAACTTGATTTCATGGTTTGGATTGCAGAAGTTCCTCCTACAATCTGATACTTGCACTATGTGATGGACACGACACTCTCCAACTCCTACTCTTTTTACAGAAATGTCCACAAAAAGAACATGAGTATATACACCCGTATTTGTATCTCAAATGTGCTTCAAAGATCAGGATAAAGAATCTGAAGACTTCAGTCCTCTGATGGGTCAAATATTTTTTAATATTAATAAGTCTGTAATTTCATTGATGGTTTCAACTTCTTTCATATAGCAATACTTCTCCTATGAAACCTCACAGATTAATTTATTGAACATTCATTCAATTTTCCCTTCATGAATCACAAATCATCACCTTAAAGAACTCTGTTAAACAGATTTTTACAGCTAGACAGGATTTCAATATAAACACAAGAAGCAAAGAATTCTAAGAGTAGTCCTGAAGCAAATAAAGGCAGAAGTAAACAGAGAAATGTCAAAACAATAAACAAAGGAGAAACAATTACTTGCTCTTTTCAAAGATGTCGTATTGCATTCTTTATTCTAATTCTGGAAAATAAGCCACTGAGGACCAGGAACAATTGATTTTCCTTCACAGCTGTTTCCAAATTACATCTGAACACCAAAAATTGTAATGTCGTCACAATTGTGCAAGGAACCTCTTCATTTGATTTTCTTATTATAGTAAATGCCCTGTTGTCCTGCTACTCACATATGTATCAGGTCTGTGGAGTTTTCTTTGTAAACCCTGTATTTTAGATATGCTAAAAGAGTCAGACATTTCACATTGTAACAGATTGGAATGAAACACACTAGTAGTTAGCACAGATGCACTTGTAGAACTTTAATGCTCCATTTGGCTGAGTACTCCAAAATTGTAGGTGTCATGTATTCACTAACTTCTCAGAGCTTCAACTTCCTATATATTTATATGCCTATACAGAAATGCACATATATATATATTTAAAGAGGGACAAATGCACATGTGCATTAATATCTAAATATGCTGTAAGGTCAAACACTCACGAATCACATTAAGAAGGACCGAGCTAATCTGATTCCTTGGTATTCTGAATAACTTTCAAGAAAAACATGCAAAAAAATCGACAGGTAGAGCCACACCTGAAGTCCAGAAAAGGCACCTCAGAACTTTATGGATTTCTTCAGGTACTATGTAGTTGCAAAACAAGGGCAGCAAGCAAGGTTGTTTGGATCTCATTTTTCTTCCTTGACCTTCTTTAATTCTGGCGATTCAGTAACTATTTTCTGCTCTGTGATTTTTTAGCCTTTTACTCAAGTAGAGGGTGATCCCATACCTCTGTAGTCTCATATATACTGTGTGTTATATTATATATACCAATCCTGGTATCCAAAAAGTAAAAATCTATTTGTATTTTCATCTATTTCCACATCCCTTAAATTATATTGAAATATCTGATGAATTAGATATAAACACACGGATCTCATTTTATTTATTATACTTGAAATCTTAAAGAAGTAGCTTCCAGCAGATTCTCAAAAGCTCAGGATGCACTGAGTGGACTTCCAACAGTTAGGAATGCATCGGGCTGAGGGTTGAGACACATAGTTATAAAGCCCAGGGTGCAGCTGGAGTAGGACCAGAAAGGTCCTGATAAAGAAAAATGTTGGTATTCCTAGAGTTTAATTGTCTTAANAAAAAGAGAGAGAGAGAGAGAGAGAAGGGTATATTTTATACAGTTAATGAGCAATTCTATTGCTCATGACCACAATGGTAAGTATTAAGTGTTTTGTGACATTTTGGATAAAAATACAATTATTTTATAATTTGTTGACACGTAACAGAGAAAAGGGTAAGTAGACCTGTATTTGTTTTCCCCTACTTATGACAAGGAATAAAACTATTATGAGAAATGTTCCATTGTGCTCGCTGCTAGAATTTTTTTAATACCAGGTGATTAATGTTGTTAACAATATTGCAGAAACTTCCTCTTTCTCTTGGTTCTTTGTAAGTTTAAGACTGAATTTGTGGCAGTATGTTCAACCTCCTACAAAATAATGGATTTAATAGGTTTTATAAAAATTGACAGTAACCATATTTTTTTTCAATTCTTTTTCCTTTTTCTTCTAGAAATAAGCATATCTCCAAATGCAGTTCCGAACACATCATGTGAAGTAATCCTCTGTTCCAACCCTTATTCTGTATGCTATATGGTATTTTGACAGGAATTTTAATGTCTTGTAGTCTTTTCTTGTCTATTCAGTACATCCAGACATGCCATTGTAAGGATCAAATAAATGCTTCTCTTGTTGTCCTCAACTGTATGGTTCAAATAAAAGTATGCATTTCAGTCAAGGGAAACATTTGTTGCTTTTAGCCCTTGTTGGATTTGACTAGAGGAAGTGGTCTACAGTGCCACAAAAAAGCCTTTCCTTCAGAAGACACACAGCACTTTCATTTCTATCCCAATTGTCTACTTCCAATTGAATTTTCTTTCCTTTTATCTCTCTCTTTTTAGTCACAAATAGACCATAGTTTCAAGGATTCAAACAATCATCTGTTACCTGAATCTGCTGTCTTTAATAACCAGCAGTCTGGAAGCCATGATGCACTACCTCATTTGGTTGTACCCACCAGCTACCTTGAGTCTGACAGCATCAACCTCCTAAAACTGAAGAAAGATTTTCGGAGTGACTGGAGCATATTTGAGTAGGGATGCAAACTTCATTGAATGCTGTTGCATAACCCCAAAGGAGCACAAGAAGAACTTGAAACAAACGTTCCAGATTAATGTTGCAGCAGGGGCTTTGAACAAGACCTTTGAAATCAATTTCTGGATTGGCATATGGATTAAAGTGTTAAACCAAATGAGTTTAGAAAATACATTGAATGCAATGAATTTCATTGTTTTATAAGTAGAAAAATGACAAACCTAGTCAAATCAAAGTGACTGGTATTGTGCACAATACTTTATAGAGGAAATTGAAGCTGTAACTTCGTTCTCTGTCACAAATATCTCTAGTTCAATGCTTTTCCCTTCATGCTCATTCTGTGCTCTGAGTCACATTTGTATAATATAAATATTTCAATCATCTTACTATGATTATTTTTAAAGCCATTGCTGAAATAGAAATGAATATCTCTCAGCACTGTGTATTCCTATCAGGCTTTTATAATCAGGATGATCGCTTAATTAGGATGTTTGTTTCCACTAGGGTATACCAATTAAGAGATATAACCAGACTGCTGTACATTCCTATTAATGCTTTCTACATTTAAAGTAAGATCACACATTTCAGCAGGTATAGTTTTTAACAGTAATGGAAGATTTTTCCAAAGGATATTGAGCTATTTTGCCATCTGTTTCTTATGTCGGTATTCTTAAATTACTAGAAAGTAGATATAATTTTATTTTTTTTTACAGCTACCAGAGTATTAACTTCATTTTATAGTTTTCAGATATAGATGCATTCAAGCTAATATTTTAATAAAAAATACAGCTGACCTGACTAATGATTCCTCAGAAATGCTGCTTCCACAGATCTGACCTCCCAAACCATTTTGCACTTGTGTGTGTGCACACTGTACTAGGTAGTTAAAGTAGAAACATTTGCTGAAAATTTAATGCTTCATCCTTTGTTTCTCTCTACTCTGAACATAAATTGCAGAGCTTCTTCTGCTTTTTCTATTTTTAATGCTGTAAAATATGTTTGATTTTGCTCATTATGACCTTGTGACAAGTTTACATTTGCATTAAATGCAACTTTTATGTATATTACCAATGAATTTTAATTTGAGAACAAAGTTATCTAAAATTGTAATGCTATTTTCAAAACTATTTAAACTTATTTTGTCAAATTCTTATATTTCACTTGAAAACCTGTTTTGCACTGTTTTGCACTCTCCTAGAAGGACAAAATTTCAAAAAAGAAGGCTTTACAAATACTAAAATGTTCTAATACATAAAGTAGTCTCAAAAATGTTCATTATCAATGTTTAATTATTCTGAAATTTGCATGTGTAAAAGTAGGTGCATTTTATTTGAAAAATTTTTATTGTATAAATTTTCAGTGTAGACCTATAAAGAATCTCCTTGATTTTTAGCTAGATTTCTACTAATTGATCTGTTATATAGTTAATTAATTAATCTAGAATAATTAAACCTACAGAAGACACTATTGAAAGTATAATATTGCAAGTCTCAAACACAGTTTCTGCAATATCTAAATGTCTCAGGTTCCTCCTCATTCAGGTCAGAGTCTTAAATAATCATGGCATGTTTTATAGTCTTATATCTTAGCAATCATAGTGTTACAAGTGCTAGAAGGCTTTCCAAACCTTTCTTTTCAGTAATGATAGCTAATTTACTGACCGTTCTGACCACTATCCTATTTTTATAATGGGTATGATGCTGATTCAAAGGTAGAGCCATTTTCACAAACTCACAGCTCCGTGAGCTGACGTTTCAGGAAGAAGCATGAAATAGACAATTGTTTTACAGAACTGAATCGGTTTCTCTTATCATAGTAATTTTAGAATGAGAGAGATTTATAAAAATGAAATTCCCTTTCCCATTCCATTTCCCAATAGCTTTTAATGTATTTCACCCTTTTTATGAAGTACATATATATATATTGATTGCTATATAGTCATATTTCTTTAAAGTCTGTCACTGTAAAGCTGTTTTCACTTACTGTTTTGCCATACTGAAAGCATTCATTTTGCACTAGAAGAAGTTTTCCCTGAAAGTTGACTTACATTAATTTCTTCCATAAAAAATAAAGATCTGTCAGAACAAAATGGAATGATTTTTTTTCCTTTTTTTTTTTTTTTCTGCTATGCAAGAATTTTCCTGAAACATTGTAGTACATTTATAGAGAAAAAGACTTACTCTTTGTTTCTGGGAATGCTAACACTAAGGTGTACCTTCTGCAGCACATCTGACCTCTTCCCAAACAATAGGGATTTTCCCTCTGAAATATCCACTTGTGAATGCTCACTAGGACCTTGACAAAACTAGGCAGGCTTATTCCATAAAGTTTCCTTTTTCATTAGGAGCTCTGTCTCAGGACTGCAGACCTGAACAAGACTTTTACTACAGATAAAGGTCAGACAGTCAATCTTCTGCCTACTTCCCGATCCCTGACTACATATATAAAATATTTTGGGACTCATTAAGAAATTGGATTGCATTAAAAATGTTTCACCTTTTACACATTTAATCTAAACAGACTGGTGGTTTCATGCTAACCGTGTTTTGAATTTGTATTCATTTTCAAGTTGAGACTCCTAAATGCAGGCATCTTTTGATAAGTATCCATACGTGCAGTAGGTGATTGAAATTCAGCTAATAAAATTAATAGAGATCTGGGGCCCAGTTCAGTTGCATAAGTATTGTCATTTAGTGCCAACAGAGACAATCCACAGTATCCCAACAAGGATTCAAATCCCACAACCACAGAGCTATGAAACTCTCTTAAATCTTGTGTCATCTCTGTCCTCTCCATATCAAATATCGCTGTCAAGTGAATGGTGTCCCTGATCTTTATGACTGTTAGAGCATGAAGAGCGATTCAGTTCATCCTAAAGTAGACATCCTGCAGCAGCCTATTTAAACTCTGACTTGCCCTACTTCTCCAGTATACATTGTCATGCAAATAATTCTATTTTAAAGAACAGGCATGGAATCCTTTTTAATTATGCCTCATTCAATTGCTGCTCATCATGTCAAACATAGGCCAAAAATGTAGGATAACAGCCACTAAATTGGAAAGACTCAGAATACATTTTCTAGGAAAAATGGATTCAACAACATTCAAAGTGAAAAAAAGAAAAAAACATAAAACACTGTCCTTGCAGATGAAAAAATTATTATGGGCTTATAGTGATTATTTTTTCTCCTCTAACTTTTCAAGAGTGGTTTTCAAATGCAATTCATCATTAAAAAAATACAGGAAGATGCCAATTTTTTGTCTCTAAAATTCTGATGGTTTCAAGATGCATCCTGCTCTGAAGCTCTCAGAAATCATACATACTACAGGCTTAAAAAATCCCAAACCAAAACCACACAGAAAAGGCACACTTGACCACTTGCTAGTGTTCAATAATAAGTAGGAAAGAAACATATGTGGTTTCTATTCATGAATTAGATGAGAATCTGCATTCTTCAGCTTCAGTTTCCCAGAAGTCTAATCCCTCTTGTCACAAATTTCTTGAGATAATAGACTCACTATGAGCAAATATGGAACGTAAGATAACATCTCCAGCTAAAGACTGAAACTGGAAGACTTTGGTAAAAAGATTCAGTTTGCACAAATTTTTTTGGAAAATTCTCCAACCTTCTTTACCTGACACCGGTCTGACGTTGCTCTCATAAAAAGCATTGATGTCTTCGCTTTTGACAGCAATTTTGGAGGAGTCAATGTTTAAATGTAAAACTAAAAGATGTAAGACAACTTAAGATTTTCAGAAGATAAGGCCCCAGAAGAGGGTCCCAGCTGACTGAAAGCTGGCTAATATTATCCCGATTTTAAGGACAAACAAGAAGGAGGATGCCGGACACTACAGGCTGTCAGTCTGACTTCAGTGTCCCATAAAATTATGGAATAGATTATTCTAGGAAAAACACTTGTGGGACAGCACAGTCATCCATTGCAGCCAGCATGGCTTCATGAGGGGAAAGTCCTGCTTGCTAAACCTGATTTCCTTCTATGACAGGGTGACCTACCTAGATGATCTAGGAAAGCCAGTAGGTGTATTCTTTTTGGCCTTCAGCAAAGCTTTTGATACTGTCTCTCATAGTATCCTTCTGGAAAAAATGTCTAGTACACAGCTGAATAACCGTGTTATGCACAGGGTGAGCAACTGGCTCACAGGTCAGGCACATGGAGTTATACTGAATGGGGTATTGGTGACCTGGCATTAGTGGGATTCCACAGAGCTCCATTCTCAGCCCGGTTCTCTTGAACATCCTCATTAACAACTTGGACATGGGACTTGAAGGAATGCTGAGTAAGTTTGTTGAAGACTCCCTTGGGGCAGAGAGGCTCTGCAAACAAATTAGAGAGCTGGGCAATCACCAACTGTATGATGTTTAACAAGGGCAAGTGCCAGATTCTGCACCTGGGACAGGGCAACCCTGGTTATATGTATAGACTAGGGAACAAGAGGCTGGTGAGTAGTGCTGTGGAAAGGGGCCTGGGGATCCTGGTTGATGGCAAGTTGAACATGAGTCAGCAGAGCCCTGGCAGCCAGAAGGGCCAATCATGTCCTGGGGGGCATCAGAGAAAGTATCACCAGCTGGTTGAGGGAGGGGATTGTCCCACTCTACTCTGCACTGGTGCAGCCTCACCTCGAATATTGTGTGCTGGTTTGGGCCCCACAATACAAAAAAGATATTAAGCTATTACAGAAGCGCCCAAAGGAGGGCCACTCAGATGGTGAAGGGCCTGGAGGGGAAGTGTTTGGACATTGCTTTCAGGAACATGGTGTGACTCTTGGGGTGTCCTGCACAAAGGCAGGAGCTGGATTCGATGACCCTGGTAAGTTCCTTCTAGCATATTTTATGATTCTATGATAATTTCTCCAAAACAGAGAAAGATTTCTCTATGTTTACTAGTAAACACTTAAATAAGGATTACATGTCTGATTGCCAAAAATGTTATTCTACAGCATGTTATGATATTGTTATCAATAGCTGCTTCTAGTGACAATTGTTCTGCATGAAGTCACAGTTAATGTTACATATGGATTTGTAACCTTGGATTAAATATTCACAGGATATGAGGCTGATCCATCTGTGTAATTGCCACTTCTAAAAACAGAGACTGTCACAGTGTGTCTCAAACCCTGATCACGTTCTTTAAGAAATGCAAAAATAAATACAGATTTTTCGTGAGGATGTATACAGCTGTTGATCTGAAAAAGCAACAATAATAAAGTAATCACCTAAATTTATGAACAATTTTTCAAAATATGAAAATGTCTATTTAATTATGAGGAATGTCCTGGAGTTATTTTATGTCACCTTGACTTTGCTTTTGAGTACCTTATAGTTAGTTAGGCTAGGAAGGAGATAAAAAAAACAGAGGTGCAGCTAGAGTGAGGCTGGAAAAGGAGTTATGACAAAAAAGTTTTAAGGTGTAGAGAACTTTTTTCTAGAACACTTTGCCTGTATATTTGCATAAAGCTCAATCTATGTTTAGGGTTAAGGTTTACATTAAGGAATGGTCTAGGACTGCGTTTGATAGAAGGAATCAGAAAATGCAGATAGAGTGGAGCTTCAAAATGAGGATTTCCTGAAGCAGTTTTAAAACAATTCATAGTGCCATAAAAATGCAGTTTTATCTTATTATTCAACAGAAATTAATAAACCCCTGGTATTTTACCTTCTTATTTTCCTAAGTAATCTATCAAGTATTCATGATTAATTCTGTTCAGAATTTACATGTTGATATCTTTCAATACGTTTAAAACTGCTTCTTGATTTTGTCACCATCAACTCCAACATCTGAGCTGCAGGAAGTTTACCTTAAAGATTAGTTTTATTAAGCTTTTCAGGCAACTTTGTTTTCCACTACTTCAGTAAGGACGGAAAAACTTCAGTATCTGCCCAGATGGAATATTTCAAGTAAACACTGAGAAAGAAAAGGGAAAAAAAAGTGGAACTGGGTCAAGAAAGGGGTTATTCATAGTAAGATGATTCTTATTTAGAACCTATCTGTAACTATGATTCTCATGTCAGCTATTAAGCATTTTGGGTTTTCTTGTTTGAATTTGGCTAGCTTCAGCTTCTATGTACTGACTCTGGAATTTAACAAAATCAAATTTTAAAGAACCTGTCAGTCCCTCCTTTTTTCTTCCCATGGAAATACTGCTACAGTGTAATCAGATTACATGTCCACCTTGTTCTTACAAGTTCTTAAACCTCCTTTGCAGAAGCTTTAAGAATTCCACCATTCACAGGTATCCCCATCTCATTCTTTTTGAGACACTTTTCTGAATTTTATGCAAAATGTTCAATTTCACGGCATTACTTCAAAAAGTGGGAACATAAGAATTGTACATGACATTCCAATATTGAACTCTGAATCTTCTAACAAAGAGAAATTCAATGTCTGACTTCTACTTTTCCTATTAGTCTTTTTGCCACAGCATCTCGTTGACTGGAGACATTAAGTTGTTTGTCTACTATGGCTCTTGTTTCCTCTCTGGAAACTTGATTTTTATTATACAGCTCTGTCTTCTGTATAAATTTCCAGCACCGCTTGCTACAAGACATTTGACTTGTAACTTGGTTCTGTTGACTCTGGCTGTGTGTAAGTGGTCCAATTTTACTTAGAAATCATGCATCAACCCCTTTTCTATATCTTCAACTTTATTACTAGTTGCTCCAACTTGTTCAACATCCATCAGTTTTATCCACAATTTCTGTTTTTGAACTATTGCTAAGAATGCTACATAAAAGTTGGATGTCAAATAATCTAATGCTGATAAAGTTTCATTGGAAATACATACTGAGAGTTCATTCTCCTTTGACACTTACTCTCTTGAGATCCATCTGTTGGACTAGTTTCCTATGTGATCTGTTGATACTGTAGTGTTAATCAGAGTTCTGAGTCACACTGTGTCATATGTCTATGATCTGGATATATGGTATTGACATTTTTACGTTTTCTAAACAAATTTATTATCTCATCAAACACTAGAATTAGGTTTATTTGACTAAACCTAAATGATATAAAACTATTTTGTCTGGCTTTAACTGTATTTTTAGGACAGATTTTTTTTTATCAGTGAATTTTACACCAGCATTTTCATTATTGGGTAGGACTGATATGAAGTTTACCAGCTGCTGACTATGGCAGATTAACAATTCTTCAAGATGCTGGAATTTTCTTATTCAGAGATTTACTAAAAGGAATCTCAGAGGAGCAGACATTTCCTCGGCCAAATTTTAAGGACTCTTGAATATTATCTTAATTAAATTTAATTATTTGTGGTAGATAATGTTTGAAGTTTAGAGCATGCAATGCTGTCATTTTCCACCACTTTTATATCCTAAAATGTGAAATATACTCTCAATTTTTTATTTTTTTCTGGGAAATGAAGTCATTACCTAACAGAGAGACAAGATACAAGCACTAGGTCATCTCAGCAGGAAATAGGCTCTGTTGCTGCCACAAAGATGAGAATTTAACTTGGACTTGTGTAAGACAGCAGTTTTAAGTTACTACGGAAGAATATCTGGAAACAACAGGGAGTCCCAGGTTTTCAACGATATCTTGTTTCAGTCTTGCCATTTTCCTGAGTTTGGAAACATAGTCTCACTACCTTTCCCCACTTGGCTGTTCTGCCACTACAGAGGTAGTTTAAACTTCATTTTTCATATTTCATTTTCTTAGTTAGTATACTAAGCAGAGGTGCTTTTTCATTTACTGAATAACTATTGCTAATAATTTTGTCACACCTAGCTTGTAACGAATATTGCTCTTATGTTGTTCTCTCAACCAAAAGACTATTCTAGTATCCTTATGTTTCCTTACCAGTTTTCAAAATTTCATTCATTCTAATTATTATTGTCCTGGTTATTTTTTTCTTCTCATCTATGTTTCTTATATGTATATATAAGAAATATATGTACAGATAAATTAAATTTATGTAAATATAATACTTTAAATATATAAAATAAATATAATCATATTTTTGTTTGTCTTTATTTCTGTCTCCTGTTTTGCTCTGTTTGACTAATAAATTTTTACAAAATATTCGTCATGATTATGGAACCATACTTTTATGTGCTAACTTATTCCCTTTCAAAAACTCTCTATTTTCATTCATATTTCTCTCACTATCTATCTACTTCTAATTCCTTACAGACAATTCCTATCATACTTTTCATATTCTTTAAAAAATAATCTATTTGCAGTGCCTGACAGAAGGTCTTGAATGCTGAAAGGTGATCATTATCAAAACACTAGTACTACTCATAGTAAAAACTATTGACTTCTTTCCTCTGGACTGCAGTTCCCAAGGAAACCTAAAGGTGTTTTTATCTTATAAAACCCCTCAAAACACTTTATAGCTATTACAGTGAGGGAAGATGTTTTATTGCTTTTGTAAGTTTATGTGCAAAATAATAAATAAATAAAGACAGTTATTTTGGACTGAAAGCCCAAGCAAAAAAAGTCTTATTTCAGCTTTGTGACACGACATAGGCCCTGCTGAACTTTTGCACTCTGGCTTCTCTGTTACATAGGACATCAACTGATAAAAACCTAAGTGCAACGGCTCAACAACTTCCAGTTTTGTGAAATATCTAAATGCTTGAATCTTTTTCCAATTGTTAGTAAATTTGAGGAGAAAAAAAATACAGAATATAATAAAAAATTGCATAAGCTGCATTTATAAATATAATCTATGGTTTTGGAAAACTAAGCAATTTTACCTTTTTGTCAATGCATTACCAACTAAGAAAAAATGGGGGGAAATTGGACCTGGACTGACCTCTAAGGTGTATTTCAGAGGCTGATCTGTGCTGCACATTCTGAAGATGAAAATTAGCTTAATGTTTGAGAGGTATTGTACATATGCTGTTGAGTGGTTGGTTTACATTTTGTTTAAACAATAAAGAAATCCCTTTTACATAGGCATGTGCAGAAATATTTAGAAGAGACTTTATGGGTACTTTGATGGGCATTTAGGAAAATGTAATCAAGCTGTTACATTCAGATAATTTTCTGTACTGAATTGATGGATCAGTAGATAAAGCTTCAATTACAGACACAGAATTGCAATTTTAATTGTAAAATTGCATAGGCAGTGTTCACTATGACCAGAAAAAAAAATTAAGATTAATGAAAGCAACGACTAAGTAATTTTTGAGATTATACACATATATTAAATAAAGACAGCACCTTTTTCATTATAGCTGTTAAAATGCCTTTCAGGGGTTACATTTACTAAGAGTACCTTTAGATGGTAATACAACCTAGAGGCATGAAGCTAACAGTCTCATAGTCTGTTTTGTATCTATTATTTAACATGAGAACTTTAGCACTATCAACTAGTGAACTTGATTGCTCAAGTTAGATGCTTCAACTTAAGGCATTAATACCTTACCGCAATAATGAATATTTGAACACTGTAAGAGAAAAAAATGGTTTAGATTTTCGAAAAATGTCTAAAGGATTTTGTAAACTAACTCCCATAAAATTTGGTGCACCCAGGCATATTTGAAGAATATTCAGCATAGTAGGTAGTATTATTTCTTTAGGATATACTGAAAATTTAGAGAAAGTGACCAGCACTCAAACAAGAAAGTGCTCCTCTTACGGCATATGGATAGGTTACTTATGCTCACAGGTTTAGCATAGCCCACTTGTAATTTATAGTAGCAAGTGCATTATGACTGTTTACAGTATTTAAGAAATCACTTTTGTAGTTTTAGCACCTACAGTAAAAAATTGAAGCTTGGTAAACTGCAAATATCGGCAACTTGGTTTGAAATTATAAAAAATATAAGTGACACTAGTGACCCCACTAGATGCAATCCTTCAGTAGAAATGACAGTATCTTTGGTGAAACAGTTATACATATGCATTCTGGATTGTATAATACTGGTATAACTCAAATCATTCTCCAAAACTTGGAGTCTGGAAGGATAGATGAAAATAAGATGACATTTAGAGACGTATGGTATTTCCATTTGGAAGCCTTTATATTTTGGGAATATTTTGATTTAAGAAAAAAATCTGAAATACAAACAGAAGATGAATTAAGAATAGCAAATGCATCTGATAACTGGGGGTCCAGATGATAATTTCTATTGACCAAGGAGAGTGGTCCTAAGGAGCTCTGAACAGTACTTCCCTGTTGATATCATGTTAGCTTCACAATCAATGTTAAAATTTGAGCCATCTGGTCAACTTTGTACTTTCTTTTCTTCCTCAGATTGGGCCTGTAGTTACTCTTCATACATTTTTACCACTGCAATCAATAGGTGTTACAGACCTGTGTGCATCTGCTCTTTAGTATGCAAAGAATGCCAGCAACATAGTGTAGACGGTAAGTTAAAGGTAATTATAATAGGAAAGATGTTTAATACTGAAAAGTTCTTGGGAACGAAATTCCATTTTAGTATAGAAACACTGCTAGATGGATGTTCAGGAGATCTGGAGGTGTAAGAGGCATGTTTTCTGTACTAAAAATGTGAAGACTGCATCCCCTGTGTTTTGTAGCAAGACAAGGAAGGCTTCTGGTTTTGTGAGAGCCTGTGAAAGTAGCTTCTTTCTGTATGCTTGTCATACCGGTTCTGTTTACTCATCATTTATGACAATAAACATAATGGACCTTGAAAGCTTATAATTTACTTTTCTATCATTCTTTTTGTTGTATCCCGACGTTCATGGAGCTCCTACAGTATTTGTTCTTTTTCATTTTCTCATCTTTTTCTCCTTAGCCTAACAGTTATTCCACTGTTCCCTTCAAGATGCTAGAATCGCTATGCATAGGGCTTCGTCATAGGAATTCTTTCCCCACTTATTGTGTAAATATGAAGTAAAAAAATTCTAGGAAAAGAAATATGGTTTATGGTTTAGACAGCTAGAACTGCCTAGAAGAAATTAATTTATCCCCATCTCCATGGGAATATCCTACCTTTGTGTTATATGCGTCACCTAGAACTTGATTTTCAAATTCTTATTTTATTTTTAGTGTCCACAAAGATTTCATATCTATTCCTCAGAATTACTACGATTCTACCTCTATTGCCGTGTTATTTAATTGCACATTTATTGGATAAATAATGCTGTGATGCAGTAAGTTCTGAAACAAATAAGGTCATCTTCAGTTGGGTATTCAAAATTACTGCAATCTTCAGAAAAATATAGTATATATGGATGATATCTCCTTGCCTATTAAATGGGAGTAATTATATTTCATGTCAAAAAATTTCAAAAAGATGAATAAACTATTTTTTGATACATTCTAATACTGTACCAATGTCATGGAAAAACTCATGAAAATATTAATAATTCTGTATTGATGGGCTCAATTAAATGGTATGCAGCAAACAAAGCATACTGCTGAACCCTGAACAAAGGGAGTGAAATGAAAGCCTGAGCTGTTTCTCATATGCTGAGTATAAGTTTTCCCAAGCATTGAAAAATCTGAGAGATGGTCAGAAACAGTACAATGTTTAATGAACAAATGACGTATACCCTAAATTAAGTATTATCAGCACTAATTCTGACATTTCTTAAATTTAGACTTCTTGGCTTTTAACCTCAGTACTCTCTAATATATTTTTGGATGCACTCTATCAAAGATAATCTTGATTGCTTCTGTGAGAGTACTCCTATTGTATGAAACTGTACAAAAACACTGAGACAATGACTGCCCTTAAGTAGTTTTCTATATAAATAGGTGCCGTTTTTTTTGAGAGTGCTTCCCAAGTTTTGGGGTGTTTTTCTAGAATAAAAACAATGGAGTTTTTTGTCTTGCTAAGGCTTTCAAAGTGGCATAGAGATGAGGGCAGCCAAGTGTCTCCACCAAAACAGCTATCTAAAGCACTGGATTACAGTGGGGTTCTCAGCCAGAGGTCAGCGTGTTACAGCCACCCTGCGTTGATTGTGCAGCTGAAAGGGAAATGCGCCTCCTCTATATCCTAATTGGACAGGGGAGGCTCTTGGCAGTAAGAGGGCAAGTTCTGCTATAGAAAAGATTGTGATTTTATGAGCTATACACAATTGAATCTTACATGTTTTACTGCAGATATTTGAATGTTATGGGAGAAAATATTTTTTTTAGCATTCCAGAATCTCCACCTTGCCTTTATAGACAGCCCTTAGCCCAGTGTTTTGTGCATACAAACTGAGCAGTCTTATTCTTGCTGATTGATTTTCAAATTGATATTGACTTTCCAATTCACATTCCCCTCACTGAGTACTTTCTATTCATCCATCTATCGTATTTCTAGCATGCTCATCACTGTAGCCTGTCAAGGCCTTACATAAATCATCCAAGGCATAATCATATGTCAGATACCTATGCAAATGATTATTCTGTTTGCCAGTCTCTGTAATCTAGTAACTTTCAAAAGCACAAAAACTGTAATCCCTTCCTTTCTCTTGGCACTTAGCTATACAATCTATTCATCTTGATCTATTTGTTTATTTTAACCTTCCTGTTTTCCTTAGTGGGAGTAAAAATCGCAATTCAACTGAAAAAGAGCTGACGGACATTACAACACCCTCCATAAAATATAAAGCAAAGAATTTCATACCTGTGAAAACATCATATGTTCCAATACTGTACTGCACAGCAATATATAGAAGGGTGCATCTTGACTGAATTTATATAATTCAGTTTAATTCATGTTTTCAGAAAACAAACAAACAAACAAAAAAACCACACCACAACAGCAAAACAACCCACAACTTCTATTTCAGATTTTCAGTTCCTAATAATTTTTCTATAAGATTGAATGAAATTTTCAATTAAAAGAATTCCATATTAATGAAGTATTTGTAGTTAATTATTATGAATTGCATTTGTTATAAATTGTTATAAATTCAGTTGCAAGTAGAAAATGTAAAAGATACATAAAAAATCTCTTTGATTGACTAGAACCATGGTGTCCATTAGAATTACTACAATGTGTAATTCAGTATTTTCTGATGTGGAAGAATTTTCCCGGGCATTTTTATATTTATGACCTACAAGGAATAAAAAATAAAGAATAAATAAATAAAAATGGGAGAAAAGAAAGAACTGTTTAGGAAAAACATCTCCTTTGTTCTCAACATGACAGGCAACCATGAGTATTTGGTATTTTTCTGTTCCTTTTAACAAATAGGTGTTACATTTTAATACAGATATTTTTCTAACAATGTCTTTCACTTATTTTAGAGATGAAGTGTGTCACGATGATTCATTTTGCCCATTTTTGGCAGAATTGCAAAAACAAATTGTTCCCGTTTTATATTTCAATCAGTACCTATTTTAAATTATTTACCTGAAGCAACAAGTACCCATGAATATTTTCTACTAAAATAAAATTTAAACATTTCAGAAAATGTGCACATTTTATAAACAGGGACAAAGACCCACATATGTGAAAGAAAGTGTGTGTGCTTTAATATGAGCATTCAAAATTCTGTGGTGCTGTTTTATTCTTGTAAAAGGAACACACTTGAAGATTACAGTAAGCTATAGCAGTGATAGTTTTATTAGTAAAAAAAAAAAAGTAATTGTAATTGCCCAGTAAGAGTCACATAAGTTTAAGGGGAAAAAAAGAAGTAGAAGGATACAAAGGAAAAGAAAACATGACATACCTATTTAATTATTTTCATGACTAGATTTTCTAACAAGAAGTAACTAAAATATCTACAGATGTTCTGAAATTGCTTCTTTGGTTAGAACATGAAAACCCAAAAATACCATCACTTTTTTCCTGTTTGTCAAGTTTGTAACGAGAAGTGGTGATTTTTTGTTGTCATGAAATAAGCATTCTGCAACCCAATGACCGAACACTTGAAACATGGCTAAAGATTTTATTTCTCCATCACAGATAGAAGTACATAACTTGATTTTTTGTTTTGTTTTTTTCAGTTAAAGGTATCATTTTTATATTGTGTCCATAACAGGCACTCTCTTAGGATAATCCCTGGTCAATGCTGGTTGCATGGATACGTTATCTAATTACCGGTTGTTGCAGCAACAAAATGGTCACAGCTCCGTTATGTGCCTTGCCTTTCATCAGCCCTCAAAATTAGGCTGGGTAATGCTTCTACCACTCTTGGATGGACTGGGGTATGTGGGAAAGTGACTGCCATTGTAGAAGAGGAGGAGTGGAGCAGGACAGAGATGGACTGCCCTAGAAGGGGCAGTCTCTGGTCTCTGCCCTGGGAATTATCTCTGATTGTTTTAGTCTGGCCACTGCTAGCACCAAAAAGAATCAATGGGAAGAGAAACCTGCCCTGTGTGACACATTGCCTTTTCATTTATGTGGTAGAACCAACCCTGACTTGATTTTTCATCCTGAAATGGAAAAAAATCCATTTTTCCCATGCTTCTGATCAGTTTTAACTCTGAGAACTGTGTTAAACTCAGAAAGGAGCCATTGCTCTAGGAAATCATGAAGTTAAAGTCTCTGACATTTCTTCTTAGGGCTGTTTCACCTAGGAGAGCCCAAGCTTGCCTCCCACTCAGCAGCCTGATTTCTGATTCTAAGTGTGTAATTTCTCTTCTATGTTTTTAAGGGGGTACACAAGTCTTCACAAAGGTCTGGATCCTAACTCAGTGTGGATATCTTCATCCTTAAGTACACCTCATTTGTACTGACTAGCTATATCAAAATGAAAACAGTGATAGATATAGTTTTTATGTTCTTACAACAGTCATGTTTATTTGTAACTACTAATGACAGTGTCATTTGACTACAATCAGTTCTACCTGACTACCCAATGGGACTTCTCTGAGGGTTTACTTGGAGTGTAGGTGTACAAGTTCAGAACTCACACCATCGGGAAACAAGTGAAATTCTTACTCATATGATAGAGGGCATTTTTAGGATAATATTTTGTTAGTTGCAATTTAAGTACTTTGATTTCTGTCTTTGTACTTTTTTATTATTTGTTGCTGTCCTTCCAGTTGAAGGACACTGCTTCAATGATTTTTCTAAACACGCTAGGTAGATGCATTTTTGATACATGGTATTCTTGCACATAGTGAATTTATCTGTATTCAGTATACATTTCTGACATGCCACATCACGGATACTGACAAATGATTGATTAGATTTGACAGAGGAAAATGAAGTATGCTTGACATGAAGAATCTATACTGCACTGTCAATACTTTCCTGTGTAGCTGAGAAGATAATTTATTTATCTATTTTCAATCTCATTCATTTATTTCCTGTTTACAATAATAACTAAACTTCAAATGTTTTCTTTACTTTGCTTCACCTTGCTCTGCTCCTACCTTTGCTGTCCTGCCATGCTTTGTACTGCCCTTTTGGAAATATATGTTAAGGTACACTCAGAATTTACCAACCCCACTCAAAATTTATTCTCTAATACAGTATAGAAATGGAAAATATTTTGTTGAACTCTCAAATACTCAACATTTCATGAATAAAGAAAAAAGAAGTCTAGCTAAAAAAAAAAAAAAGTTCACAATATTTATATGAATCCTAATGAAAGAAACCAAACTGTTTGTATTGTACACACGAATGAACAGATAGGTTCTGCAACATGTAAGATACCTATGGGTGTCCTTACAGAAATGTGGTAGGTACATTTTAAGATATAACTCTTTTAATAGATAAACGTTAAATTTCTATCAGACACTGCCAGTTATTACACCTATTGAAACAAATTCTTCAAGGTAATACATTTGCAAGAAGTTGCCCACAATATTAATAGGCAACAAGAGTGTGGGGACTAGAAACTTAGAGTACATTGTATTTCTCTCTTCCAACCTTATTGCAGTAACAGTACCTTGTTTTACTGCAAGTTGTATTGCAAAGCATAATTAAATCAATTGGTAAATGGGCATGACGTAATGTTCCGGTAAATTTTAAGCTGAGGAAATGAAAATTGACTACAAGCTGTTTACAGAGAAAGAGAAAAAAAATTAACATTTCCTAAGGACACAACTCTCACAGCCTCAAAAGCTATCACTACATTTGTCTTGGGTATGAGTGGTTGCATCTATAAAGGTTTAGTAACTGCAAAAAAGACTCCACGGTTTAGATTTCTGTCTGGAAATGTTTAAAAGAGAGCCATTCCCATTTTTTGCATCAAAATAAATATGTTTAAATTTTTTCTTTTATTTTAATTTTTTTCTCTTCCCTCGCACCCTCCCCTCCTTCCCAAGAAAGAGCGTTCAATTATAATGTCTTTTTTTCCACTTCCTTTGATGTTTATTTGTTTGTTTGTTTGACATTTTTTCTTTTCTTTTTTAATGCTTATAATTTTTCATGAGACATTGCTTGGGCATGATGCAAGAAGATTTAGATACAGAACTGCCACTAGGCTAGTGGGAATTGCCAATTAAATCTAAGACATAATATTGAGAGACTAAGCATCTAAGCACAGCTTCAAGTGTTTCCATATGGTGGAAAAAACCTCCCTGAACCTGAGCGATATTTAAATTTGTACAATATAGCATTAGGAAAATACTGGTAGAACATTGTTGCTTTATATAGAACAACATTATCCCCAGCAGAATGACTCCTGTTCTCTTGGGACCAGAGTTTAAGATCAAGTCTGAGCATTCAGCTTTCCTAGGAAAATGGAGCTCATATGTAATTGATGTTGATAGCATTAAATGAAGCACTCATTGTCTCTTTTTTTCCTACCTGATTTCAGAGTCACACAACTTCAAACAATAAGATCAAGCAACCAATTCCCCTAGACTGGTTAATTGCTTCAAAGGATGTGAATGGAAAAGGCACTTCCAGCATTAACAAATCTTACATACGTTATCATATAACATAACAAATATGAACTTGACAAAATGAAAACTTTTTCACTGGAAAAGCAAAAGTTCCTATGTATTTTTACAAAGAACTAGTCCCAAGAAATTCAGCAGCAAGTCTAATAGGCTATTGCCATAACAAAATTAATGAATTGTGCAGTTGACTTGGATTTCTGTGAATATCAAAAAATACCTACATTCTTCTTTGTTGGATAAATACTCCAGGACATCAGGTAAAATAGAAAGATCAGTCTGAATTCATTTCTATTATTTACATTTTTTTTAAATTGTCAAAAGTTCTCTTTGACAGTTTTAAAGAGGAATTCTGAATTTCTATCTTTTGAAACTATTTTAGCTTAGAAGTTGTGGTATAACCATTGATAATGAGCAGTATGGAATAAAATATTTCAGAATTATTTAGATTTTGAGAAAAAACATTTTTACTTTCTATTACAATTCAATTAGAAAATGTTCCAATAACCTTCTCGTTTCACATGATGGAGAATTATTTCCTTGTAATTCCACATATAGTGACAGCAACTGAATCTAAACTCAAAGCATTCTCAAAAATGTTACATTACCTTCAGATCAGTGAAATATTTCCAATCCCTGTTAATGTTAAAACCATAAATATACAATATCAGCTTCAGATTAATTTAAACATTATTCTGCAGGAAACTGTGTTAAGTTCAAAAGGACTGTAAGAATTAAGTTTTCTGGATATAGCACAAAATTAAACCTGAGGAAGGATATGGAAACCTGAAGAGGTTTCCTCTTCAGGAAAAGGAACTGTTAAACAGAAAATCATTAAGGAAGCTTCTCCTCCCAATGATTTCTGTCTGAATACTAAAATAAAATTTTCTTGTGCATCTCTAAGTACCTCAAACATAGAGTACCAGTGTGGCAAATAAATCTTATATCCTTTTGTACTACAGAGAATTCCTATTAATTACAGATAGTTCAAGTGTTAATTGAAGTAATTTAGCGCTTCATTTGTGCTATAAGAAGTCTCTCACTACATCCATTTGAATACCCTGACTACTTAGTTGTAAATATTGAAGCCTTCAATGAAAACTAGAAGTCTAGAAGTAAGATTAGAGACAAATAGTAAAAAATAAAAGGGGAAAAAAGGCAAATGGAAGACTAAGGGACAAAAAAGCCTTGGTCTCTTTAGCTATTGAAAACTTTGGAATCTGTCAGCCAGTAGGAAGTTAAATTTCAGACTCTGATGATCATAAAGTATCAAAGCAGGAAAGTTGGAACTCAAGACACCACAACAGAATTATCATGCTTTCAGCTGTAATGAAAAAAAAAATCAATTAGACTAAAAGGAATAGCTAGAAAAAAAATGGAAAATATTTTGAATATATGAACTGGGGTTTCTGTGGCCAGGTTGTTGTAGCTGCAGGGTAACTGAGGGAGAGGCTTCTTCGAGAAGCTGCTGGAAGTTTTTCCCATGTCCAGCAGAGCCAGTGCCAGTCAGCTCCAGGCTGGACCTGCTGCTGACCAAGGCCAGGCCAATCAGCAGTTAAAGTAATGCCTTTGTGATAACACATTTAAGAAAGAAGGGGAAAAAATTAGTTTAGGTGAAGATGGCTGCTGGAGAGCAGAGTGAGAACTTGTGAACCACAACACAGACACCGAAGTCAGTGGAGAAGGAGGGGGAGGAGATGCTCCTGGCGCCGGAGCTGAGATCCAGCTGCAGCCCATGGTGCAGACCATGGTGAAGCAGCTGTGCCCCTGCAGCCCATGGAGGACCACAGGAGTGCAGAGATCCCCCTGTAGCCCGTGGAGGAGCCACGCCGGAGCAGGTGGATGCTGGAGGGAGCCTGTGACCCCATGGGCTTAGGAGGGCCATGTTGGAGCAGGGTCCTGGCAGGGACCTGTAGCCAGTGGGGAGAGGAGCCCATGCTGGAGCAGGATTCTCCTGCTAGGATTTGTGGCCTGTGGGAGACCCACATTGGGTCAGCTGCACCTGAAAGGCTGTACCCTGTGGAAAAGTGACCTGTGTGGCAGCAGCGTCTGAAGAGCTGCTGCCCATGGAATGGACTCTCACCGGAGCCATTCGTGAAGGACTGTCTCCTGTGAGAGAGACTCATGCTGTAGCAGTTCGTGAAGAGCTGTCCTCTGTGGGACGGACCCCATGAGGATGCAGGGGAAGGACTCCTCTCCTTAAGCAGTGGCAGGGAACAACAACTGACCATAACCCGCATGACCCGCATCCCTGCACTGCTGGGGGAGAGGAGGTTGAAC
>VXBA01000492.1:1265-49118 GCA_013399895.1 Serilophus lunatus | reverse complement strand
TTTTTTTTTTTTTTTTACATTGCTGTCTCCTATTATGTTTCTATACACAATAAGCAATCTTTAAGGTCTTGGCTCTGACAATAGCAGCTGCATGGCTCACAGATGGCTCATAGAGACTTTAGTCCCCTGTTTCTGTCAACTCTGGCAGGCACTGAGAGTTTTGTCTGTGACTGAACAAATCTAAAAGTAGCTTTCTTTGTATGAGGTGTTGTCAAGGACATTCATTTGTTTCTGAGCCACTGTTGAATGTTTTCCCAACTACCTCAATTCAGAACAGCTCGGAGAGTAACTCCTCATTTCCAGTAGTGTGATCTTACTTACTCTGCAGAAGGAGAAATGCTGACTCCGTGGGTGGTTGAATTGGCAACAGTTGTCCAATAAGCGCAGTTCAGCACTGCATTTTGTAGTGCCAGATCTGTAATAGAACAGTCGATATCAGAAATGTATTGACTATGTCAAGACACTCTTTTCCTCTGCACAAAAAAAGCTACATAAACATTTTTTCCAGTATGCAGAAAGCAATTCCTGATTTTAATGGCTGTCAATGTCTACAATATGCTGCTGTTACTGAGAACAAAATGGACAAGATAGAACTGCATGTCTGAAAGCAGCTGGGATGTTTCAGTAGGTCCCAGTAGGCAGAGTACGATCAACATTTGATGTTCTATGAAGCTTGCAAATGTCTCCAAAACATCATGTTTGTGATGTTTCCAATTTATGAATAAACAAACAAGCAGAAATTTAATATGGATATATTGTCAGGTATTTACTAATAACGATAGTTATCTCAAATATGAAAGGGCAGCTGTAAATGCTGTTGTTAAAGGAGTTGCCTGGTTTTATCCATTAAAGAAGCAAATCTCTCCTCTGTGTTGTTACGTGAGTCATATTGTGTCTAGTTAGATTTGCCTGTGTTGTATCAAAAATGCATACTGTGTGTGCTGAAAAAGCCCAAAGCAATACAGTACAGGATACATTTCCAGCCTAATAAGTGGGAAGCTACAGCTATGTCTTCTACCAACAACAACACACAGTGTATTTTCTTCCCAACATGCAGTTATTTACTGTGGGCTAAATGTGCTGCAGGCAGAAGTTACCTGAGCAGAATGCAATAGGCCTTGAAAACAAGTGTGTCACCTTAAACTTGTAATATAATCAGGAATAATGACATATCCTCATTATATTCAGTATTGGTATAATTATTATAGGTGTGCAGTACACTATTTATCTCTGTGATCCTAATGCAACCGTTAGATTTCTGTAAGTTCCCTGATACAGGAAGATACCAGGTTTGGGAGCTGGAGTTCTCACATACTAGGTAACATCACAGAATAACAGAATACGCTGAGTTGGAAGGGACTTACAAGAATCACAGAGTGATCTCATGAGCAGAGTAGAGACTGCTGGCTGTCTTGGCCACAGTGACCACAAAGTGATGGAATTTAAAATCTCTGTTGACAGGAAGAAAAGTGCCAGCAAAACCTCAGTTTGGACATGAGGAGATCAGACTTCAGGATGCTCAGGGAATTAATAAGTAAGGTCCCCTGGGAAATTTTTTGCAGGTGCTGGGGTCCATCAATGTTGGTCACATTTTAAACATCACCTCCTAAGGGCACAGGAGCAGGCAATTCCCAAATGTTCCACTGTGTTGACAAGCAGCAGATCAAGGAAGCAATTTTTATGAGACTGCTCCCTTGATACCCATTCCATAAAATTGTCATCCAGTTTTCTAGAAATCTTCTGGCCCAGGTTGTACCAGTTGTGTGATGCTCCTAGGTAATTTATGGCAAGCTGAGGTCCGCCATAAGGAAAAGGGCAGTTGTCTTGGGAGTGACCTCTAGTTCTTCAAAGAATAATTCATTGGCATCGTTGTCCTGGCTGGAAGGTCTATAGTAGTATTCCACAATGACATCTGCATTATTTGTTTGTTCCTCGATTCTTACCCAGAGGCTCCTAACTGTGCCATTGCAACTGTGAGCTCCATACATTCTGACTTGTCTGTTACATACAGTGCCACCCCTTCATCTCTTCTGCCCTGCCGATCCCTCATGAAGAGCCTGTAACCATCCATGTAACAGTCACAGGACTCATCCCACCAGGTTTCACTTAGGCCAATGATTTTGAGTATCTGTGACTGACAAAGCTTTGAGCTCCTCGTTTGTTCCTCACGCTGTATGCATTTCAGGTGTGGTACATTGTGGCC
Organism: Serilophus lunatus; assembly: GCA_013399895.1. Classification (NCBI taxonomy): domain Eukaryota; kingdom Metazoa; phylum Chordata; class Aves; order Passeriformes; family Eurylaimidae; genus Serilophus; species Serilophus lunatus. The sequence goes on along the minus strand of VXBA01000492.1, from coordinate 46,915 downwards.
AACACCTCCAGAAGCATATTGATGGATCCCATGAGGGCTTGTTTTCTCAAATTTTGACACACCATCCCATTGCTCATCACTGGCAAGCCTGGTTTTGTCCCTTTCCCCCTTCTACGATAGTTTAAAGCTCTGTCAACAAGCCCCATTAGCTCATATGCTATAACTCTTTTTCTCCTCTGAGAAAAATGTACTCCCATCAGGTGTCAGTAGATCAGGTGCTGAGTAGATCATCCCATGGTCAAAAAACCCAACGTTTTTCCAATTACACCAACCTCAGAACCACTCATTGTCCTGATGGATCTGCCCGTTCTTATAAATATTGTTTCTCATTACATAAGGAATTAAGGAAATCACTATCTCTGCTCCTAATCCCTCTACCAATAATCCTGGGACTCTGAAGTCTATTTTGATTGCCCTCAGACTTTTCTTTGTTATTTCATTGTTCCCAGTTTGAACAACCAGTAGTGGACAGTAATTAGAGGACCTTACGAGACTGGAGAGTTTTCCAATAAAGTCCCTTTTCCAAGCTCATAGGAGACAGCAGACTTCCCTGTAAGTTGGGCCTGGCCTGCATATCAGGCCCTCCATTCCTCTTACAAGGGAGTCTCATATTACAAACACCTTTCTTTTCCTCTTAACAGAAGAGTTAAGATTTCCTCTTACCCCTTGATGCAGGGTACAGGTTGTATTGTTTTAGGAGACCCCACTAGTCCAGAAGGGCCATTGCCCACCTCATCAGTCGTGTAGCCTTCTTCTTCCAGAGCCTCATACCTGTTGCAGAAGGTGCTGGTACTACCTGTCAAATTCTGAGGAGGAACCTTCCTCCTGGTACATGCAGTGACCAGCTGTCAGCTCTCATCTTTAACAGACTCTTGATTAACAGTCCTTTGAGTAATTACCCAGCGGGGTTCTGAGTCCACCTCTACTCCACTACAACAGAGGCTTGAGACTAGCATCTCTGAAAATAATTGGTCTCTCTCTTGCTCATTTGCTCAAATACTATGCACCCTGTTCACTTCCCACAGCTCCTTTACCTGGCAGCACAGCTCTGCAGAAGGTGTGCCCTGGCTGAAAAATAACTGCCAGTCCCAGCCTCTCCAAGAGGCATCAGACATTCCTGGCAACCTGTGACCTAGAGAGCTGTGTCTGCCATCAACAGGTCTATCTGACACAGTTCGTACAGTTACTCCTGCAACTGCAGAGGATTGGGCTTTATGGTGTGTCAACACCATAACTGAGGTAGCTTAAACTAATGCGCTAATAAGACTTGTGCTGAAATGATCTCTTTGCTCTTCCTTACCAGCCACTGAGACAATCTGCTGCCTCTATTTGCTCCTCCTGAGTGGTGAGATGATCCTTTCCTGCTTGCCATGCCCGCCCTCACCTGCCTTGCCATGTTATGTTATGCCATGCCATGCCATGCCATGCCGTGCCGTGCCGTGCCGTGCCGTGCCGTGCCGTGCCGTGCCGTGCCGTGCCCCTGTTTACTCACCCCTGCTCGCTCACACTCCCTGGTGCTGTTTAAATTCCCCTCAGTCTCCCCCAGCACCGTCCCTTCCTTACCTGGTTGGCTGCCAAAGGCTACTGTGTCATGGGGCTGTTGCTTGGGTGTTCCTGGACTCAGGAAACCACCCTGTACAGCTGGCTCTCACCCCTGGACTTCCCCTCACTCACAGCCAGCTGAGCTTTGGTGACTGAGACATTGTAAATCCTGCTGCAGAAATAATTCTCAGTTAACAGGATTGAAGAGGGACATAGTCCAGTGAGCTGCAGTCACAAAAGGTGTTTTATTTCCCTCCATGTGTTTTCCTCTTAGCTGTCACAAAGATCTCCTTTTTCCTTTCTCTCTTAATCATTTCATTATTCTCTGTCCTTGTTTCTTAAATGTTTTCTCTCTCATTTCTTAATTTTACTTCATGTGTCACTCAACCACATAATAATCCAACGTTACAAATAAAAATTTATAGAATACAGAATTGAAAAGATCTTAATAATAAGTCCTCTTTCCTAGACTTCCTAGACTTGAATAGGCAATTGTGATGCCATAATTCTTGTTTAACTATGAAAAGTTTAGCTATCACTAAGAGAGAAGATGAACTTGAAGCCCCAAAACATTAGTCCCACCTAAAAGTCGTCATCTTCCTTTTACTTCCTGCTTACTCATCTTTCTTATATCTCTCCTATATTTGGACTACAAGCTCTTTGATAAAGGAACTTTTTCTTTTTTATTATTCTTTTCAGTTACACCTAGCACGTATATGCTGTATATAATAAGTAATGTCAAATATTTCTTGTCCTACCACTATCCTTCCAGTCATCTTCTAAAACATACATAGTCTTACACACAGATATCTGAGGTCAGAAGAAATAAAAGATACTCACATACAGGCACAATTTAATTAGAGCATGCATCTAGGAAGAAACTGCTAAGACCTTCCAACCCTTCTGCAAAATCCAGTGAGAGAAAGGGAATAGTCCTGAATGATGGCAAAGCAAACTATGAAATGCAGGACATATACATCCATAGGAAAACACACATAGATGCAATGAGTTACTTTTGTACCTCTTGAGGTCGATGGTTACTTATCATTGCTTCTGAAGGCAGCCCTTTGGATAGCTCTTCCCTAAGCAAATCCAGTGCTAAGTGCCATATAGGGAGACAAATTTTGTCCAGAATAATTTTGCTTAGTATATAATTCTAAACTTCTCCTGTATATTTTCAGGCATCTTCTGAAATATATCTTTTGTTCATCATCAGGATTTTTTCCAACTATAAAGGGGAAATTTCAGCACATGGAGGGAAACTTTGGACATCCATATGAATTTGCAATCTTTATGCTAAATGGCAAGTAAAGATGACATAATCCCTTGATCCATTATAAACAAGTGTTCCCAGTAAATGAAGACTTTTCTATGTATTTTAGTGTCTCAGAATGTATAAATGTCCTTTCCTGGTCTTCATGAGAAGCAATATATTTTCTAAGTAAATACTTCTTATTTAATATTAAAAAAAACCCAACAACTTTTGTTTAAAAGCAGCAGCAATTTCATTTTAAAAATAGTGTAATTCTTGTAACGTTGCATTTGGAAAATTTTGACATCATATTCCAATTTCTGATAATTATTATGAATAAATTAAATCCATCACTGTAAGGGTATTTGTCTCCTTCCAAGAGGAATAAAAATCGTGCATGTATATTTATGACTATATTTGAGCTTGCTTTGTGAAATGAATGCTTAATTATTTCTGAATTATGCAAGCCAGTAGTTAGAAAAGAAATCTGATTTTAAAAGGCTGTAACACTTGTGTTCAGTTTCATTAGAACATCTGCACTGTCTGTGAAGAAGAGTAGTCAATAAAATCAATGGCATCTATCTTTAAATAAAATAGAAAGGCAAAATGAATTCAGGATGTGCCTGATAAAGGTCATGTGCCAGGGACATTCAATATCTTAAAGCCATATAAAAGAGGAAAAGTCAGTCTCAGAAGAAAAATCAAGACTTGTTTCTTCTTCTATACCATGGTTTCATTTCTCTGCCTTTACTGACCTTGATGTTATTTTTCTTTAGGTTACATTCCATTCGACTGTTTAATGAGATTTCTGCACAGCATCAAAACTATGCAGGATGGTGTAAATCTTCATTTGTACATGAGGGTTTTTTCACTAAAGGGAAGTAGCGTAATCCTATCATGGTTTGCAAGATTAATACAGCCCACTGTTTTTTTCTTTAAGAGGCAAATGAGAATAACTTTTGGATCAGCAGTTGCTGCAGAAACAGTGAAGAATACCTTCACCCACCAGAGCGTTCTCTGAGAGGTGTAGAAACTGGTGTGAGCTGCTGCTCTGTGAGAAGGGAAAGAGGACTATTGGATGGGAACAGGTAGAATGGTCCCAAAACCCAGGGGTAAACTTATTTATTGTTTTGCTGGGATCACCCTTTGGAGGCATGACACCAATTTCTCACAGTGCAAGAAAAATATGATCATTGTTGAAATAGTTCAATACACAGTGAAAATCAATTAACCTATGCATTTGAAAACTAGTAGGAAAGGAAATGCCTTCCTACCCCTCAGTGGAAAGTTAACATAAAACACTAGCTATGTTTATTGGCACAAGAATGATGTCTCCAATAACATAAAATCTGAGGTCTGGAAAACAAAAGACTTATTTTTAAGGCAGCTGGCCCAGACACAAATTAATTGTAACACCAAAGGTAGTCAACTACATCAAGGTATAACCTATCTTGTTTTGCTTTTAACATATGTTCTACCAAGACATCTCAGTATAAAATGCATACCTTTTTGTTTGTCATTACAATTGCCCTAGTATGATACAGTGGTGTCTTTTTTTTTTCCAAGAAGTAGTTATTTCTTATGAACAGTGATTCATACTGCAATATATTAAGGGACATGGTTTAGTGAAGGACTTGACAGTGCTAGGTTAATGGTTGAACTCCATGATCTTAGAGGCCTCTGCCAATCCAAATTATTCCATGATTTTATATTGTGCAAAACTCCTACGCTGCTAGGTGTGAGGAGCCAACTGGTAGTTATTAAATTAAAGTGCTTTCCTGGACAATTTTTGGCAGATAAATATGTGTAAATAATTCTTATTTCCAGTTATAAAATCACAGGGTCACAGAATCATTCAGACTGAAAGTGACACTGAGCAATGTCTAGTTCAATCTCCTGCGCAAAGCAGAGTAAGATGCTCAGATGGCTCAGGAATTCATCCAGTTAGATTTTGGACACCCCTACGCTAGAGAATGCAAAATCTACTCCACCGCTTGACTAGCCTGCTGGTGAAAAAGTGTTTTCTAACATCCAGTAAAGCCTTCCTTTTGAACTCCTGTATGTTGTCTCTTATCCTCTCATCAAACCCTACAGCAAAGAGCTCTAGACTGTCCTCTTCCTGAACCTCCCTTCCAGCCCCCGCCCAGATGCTGGGAGTGCTGTTCAGTCCTTTAGAATCTCTCACTGCCACAGGCTGAACCACCCTGGTCCCTCATCCTCTCCTCAATAGCCAAGTGCTCCGGCCCTGACCATCTTGTTAACCTTGCTTCAGCTTACAAATACCTTTCCTTTACCAGGGCGCCCAAAATTGGTCCAGTATTTCAGATGCAGATAAGCAGGTGCTAAGTAGAGAGAGATGTAGCAGAAAACATAAGTATTGCCACGTTGTGATTCCAAGCGTCATGCCAAGGCTATCCCTATCTTTGCCTGGCCAGCATGCAGATAAGCTAATCGTGCTAATAAAATTTTGGCTCACTTTCTAAAACTGACACTCTCAGTATTGACTCATCCTTAAAACATCTACTTTGATAATTGTTTTGGAGAATCACTTTTACTTTGCTACAATTACAGATTCCCAAACCCAAAAGATAAAAAAATAATAAATGAAAAATTAAGCTTTGTAAAAATAATATAGCTGAGAAAGAAACAAATCATTACTATTACTATTCAGAGAGAATTGAACATGCCGAAAGTGTTTTCCTGGTAATACAGATATTGAAGTTTTATTCTTTCTTTCTACGAGACACACCCAATCCTTGGAAGCACATCTACAAATACTGTTTTAATAAAATCTTGTTCCCGAATATCTGTGTTATTAAACAATATTATATCTTCAGTTAGAAAGAAAAAGTAACATTGAACATTGAAAAGTTTATTCAAATTTATGACATTTACAAAACAAGAAATTAGATAAACACTTAGTTTAGACCCTGATAATTTTGTTAAGTAGCCTTCTGCATTTATAGACAGAGGCACTTACACAGATGTTAAAGCTTTCTGGAAAATTAACAGAAACCCCTTGCCCAATTCACAAATCGCTGTGGATCTCTATAGATTGCAAATATCTCTGTCTAGTGATTAAATTTGAATCCAAAATTTTAAAGCATGCGCTGAAGACATGAAATTGGAAAGTCATTTTTGTTCCAAAGAGAATAAGAAGTTCTCTGAACTGTAAGCATGTAGCTATTTTTGGTGGGGAGTGGCTAGTTGTTGAATGGAAGACAAAGGATCTTGTTATCCAAAACTTTTTCTTAGTGCTGAAAAAAGCTTTAACATTTCATAGGTTTTAATATTTTTTTTTTCATGCTTGGTCTTAAAGATATGCAGGACACTTTTACAACATCAAAATTTGATTAAAAAATTAATTTCTGACTAAGGAATCTAAATTCCATTCATATTCCACTTTTTCACTTATAAATTCCTCTCAAATAACATTTGATGCAATCTAAAAAATATTGTATAGAGAGTCAAGTTCTGAGTTTCTATTCACTTTGTATTATATATTTAAATTTATTTAAAAACAGTAGATCATATCACACTCGGACACCTTAACAGATGAAAAGAGTTAACTTTATCAGCTTTAAAATATGTGTGCTTTTGTTTTTCATGCAGTTTATCCCATCACAACTAAATAAGAATTTAGATTCTTATTAAACATATGAAATTTGATAAACAAAACATCAATGAACAATGACATCAAATAGTGACAACTGAAAAATTATAGCCTCCTCTAGAAGCTTCCTCCAAACATCAATTTCCAAAATAGTTCTGTAGGTAACTACTCTTTGGACAATTCTCTTTTATTATATATGTTGTGTTGATGAACACATCAGAAAGAAGACCTATTTCTAGAAATATCAAATATCAGAATGAAGCTTTTTCATTACCCATAGTTTTCCATAGCCATTCTCATTCTTCACATATGGCAATGTATGTTATCAAGGATGTTGTCAAAGATTAAGGTGATATCTTCATAATGAAGCTGATTATTGGCCCACCATTTTGGGGAATGCATGTATGTAGGAAGAGCATGAGAGTGGCAACAACTAAAAGCTTCTATTTATAGCTACAGGTAAAGATCATATATAGATAAGGGGTTCCGTTTGGAGAAGAATTCAGTTCTTAGTTAAAACTATGATTCCAATGTCTACAACCTACTTATGCTCTCTCTATGAAAATGGTGGTGTAAGAATGTAAGAGTGTATCATGCAGAGGGAAAGATAGATCCCGTGACTGGCTGTGCACAAGGAAAGTAAAAGCGCTGGAGAACCCCAGGAATGCCTGACCTGTCCAAGCGACAGAAGAACCCAAAGTAGTTTTGTACTGTGTGAACTGTCACTTACCCGAACAACTCCCAGGCACATTTGGGAATGAGTGTGGGCCAGGAACCATTCCCAGCAGGCACCCTGACTTGGGGGTATGCTCACTGGGTGCTCACAAGAGGTGTTAATGGTTTGGGCATGGGCTGTTCCCTGACAGCTGATCTCAGCGGATGAGACAGTAGTCCTGGAAGCATTTAGTTGACTAGTGCAGGTTTCACCTCTAATGATCTGCCTATGCAGTAAGTTGCAGGTCAACATGCCTTGATCCAAGCTTGTGGAGCACAGCCCAGCACACATGGCCTGCATTTCACAAAACACTTTTACTGTGAACTCAGCCATGCCATGATACAGCCATGGCTTTGGGTTGTTTCCTGAAACAATTACGATATGTCCAGGACGGGTTTTGGTATGCCATGTGTAAAGTTTATTATCAGATGATTTCCCAGGCAGCAGGATGACCTGTATAATATTTAAGTATGTTTGATTATTATCAAAATTCTAATCAGAGTTATGCTTTGCTCATGCCATATCGGATGGCTTTTCCTAAACTCTTACCCTTTAGGAGCTATTAGCTGCTTTGGAGAAACATATGCTTTAAGTTTGTGCTAGTGTGTGTTCAAGTGATTTACTGTAGACTAATTAGATAATTTAATTGACACAATTAGCAGTAATATTTGTGGAAGTAGCGCATAATGCCTCACTTCTTGTGTCCTTGTTTTTGTCATGCCAATTATCCTCTGCTTTTCTAATCAAATGATTTTATAGAAGATTCACAATGAGACACAGAGTGTGACATTAGACTCTATCATTAAAGAGGAAAATTCAACTCCTTGCTTTTCAAGGAGGTATTTTAAAACTATTCACTCTTTCTTATGCAAATCATTTATTACACCATCCTGGCACATAGAACCCCCCTTGTGAGTTTTTTTGGTTTAAAAGAAAAAGCCTAGTGTTCATCAGAAGGAGAAACACTGATAATAATGAATAGAGGGAACAATAGTGCAGCAGGTACTCTGGAATATTCCCCACAGGGCTCTGCTGATGGAATTGAAGTTTGACCTGCAGTACCCTCTGTTATTTTATTGTCACTGGATGCCAATTAAGTTCATCACTAAAACTGCAGCAACCTGTTCACCACAGTTTGATATCTCTGCTGAACAAACCATCTCATTCCCCTGCACTAGTTCATGAATGAGTGGACTGATATTCACCTGTTCGCCACATAATAAAATTGATTTTGAAATCAAGTAGCTGTATCTCTTATCAGAAGAGTCCATTTGTTCTATAAATGAAAACTAATACATTGCCTTAAACTGTTGTGACAGTCAGAACACGATGCTATCCCGTCTGAACAGTTTTTCTAAGATAGAAATAGACATCTGTGCATCTTGAGGCAGGAGCAGCTCAGCTTTGGCGTGTGAGCTGGTGTTTGCTACCTGTTGCATATAGTTTTCAGAGTGCTCCTCTGCCATAAGGCTACACATATGACAATGACACTGGGAGTGATGGGTATACATGCAGCTGGTCGCATGATAATTCCGGCATTCATAGATGTAGAAAATAACATGAGAGGGAAGGGGCTGTATATCTACTCATGATATGTCTGGCATGCACATGTGTACACCAGATCATGAGGCAAGGATATGACAAATTGCTGAGAAGTTGCGCATGAGACACTAACATAGTCCCATCACAGACTCTGTGGCTTGTTCTGCCTAAAAGATTAGGCATATCTGTTTTGAGTTGATTCTCACAAGGAAGCAGAACACTGAATGTACAATACAGAAATTCTTCCCTTACCACAAAGATTTTATTCTTATGGGAAAATAGTTGAGATGATGAAGCTAAATGTGTCTTATTTTGTTCCACTGATTTGTAACGTAGCACTAAATCTTAGCGTGCACCACATTACACAACTGTAAAAGAGAAATTCTAAACTCTGTAACACTCTTGAAGTGAAAGAATTAATATGCATGCATTTTGTTTAAAAGTAAAACCAAATTATTTTCTGTCCATATGTTGGGGTTTTTTCAACATCTGGACCTCAATTAAGAAGAGAAAATAATGTGTTTATAAGTCTGCAGAGTTTTCTTTATATTTTTTTTTCTGTACTGCTGCAGTACTTTCAGTTGTAGCAGTTATTTTATGAAGTCATGAGCTAAGCAGTTCCAAATTGGAAATGTACCAACCACTCCTACTATTCAACAAAATGTTTTCAAGAGCAGTTAAAAATACCAAGGGGAAAAAAAATCCAACCCTAATTCTACATTGGATTAAAACTTAGCATTAACAAAAAAAATAATGCTTTTCGGATCTAACTTGTCAAATAATTTTAGCATTCTAAATCCACAGTCAGATCTTGTTTACACTGAAGATTTCTAAGAAAGAAATTTTGATGATTCTCCTGTTCTGGTATAGTCATCAGAGAGACCACATGTAGACGAATCCACTAGCCACATCTATTGTCACATTTTTCACCTTTCCTATGTTTCTTGAGCATAACCAGACCTGTTGGAAGGAACTTAGTCTTCAACATATCTCATTTTCAAGCGAGTATAGAGGTCGACCAAACTAGTCAAAGTAGTCAACTATCTTTTTGTGATTTCCAAATCAAACACAAACACAACAATTTTTAGATGAAGCTAGTGGTAATATCACCTGTTGATGGAGATGGAAAACTGCAGTGACATTGATAAGATTGATCTTTCCTATACCTGACAAAATCTTTAGGTAATAAATTTTTTTGCTGTGATGCTACTAGATGTTTGATGGCAAGATAAACAAAAATAAAATCAATTTGATAACTTCCTGGTGAAAGCCTATAGATCTGCACTATGCCTTTAGACCTGTAGGTATACACTATCCCTTTAATTTTATTTTCTCTGAGAAAGGCAGTTATGGTTTATATTTGTGCAGCAAGAACTATATGAGAAATAAAGGTGATAGGACTGATGGAGAGTACTATTTTAACACTCTTCTCTTTCACAGCTTTCTTCACCTAAGGGTCTGAATAATGTGTCTAATATTAACATCCTTACTCTTTCAGGTTCACAGCACCTTTGTACTGTGATAACTATGATTCCCACCATAGAATATTCACCTATAACTAGAAAATAATGGTGTTATGGATACCAGGAATTTTCCCTCTTCCATGAAACTTACTCAAACCTCAAATTCACAGCAGCATCTATATGCTAATGTAGTTGGTGTCCTACTTAAATTCATTAACTGTAATAAACAACAAAGTTATAGCCCTAGGTCCAATATAGGACTTCAGCATCTATAAAAAGAGAGACAGCAATGTCTTTCAGACACCGCTATCCAGTTTAGTATACACAAGGATTTATGCAGTAAACAGTGCTATGTGATCTCTTCCCAAATTACCAGGTATCATTGAAAAACACTAAGCAAGGAAAATTCTGCTCCCATGCTTCACTTGAACAAAGGAAACCTGAGTCCATGAAATGTTTGCTTTCAGGTACCCTTGCAAAGACCAGAGTTCACTGCATTGCTTTTGGAAATCAGATGATTTATAGGACCTGTGCCCATCATTTACAGAGCAGCTTAGTGGTTAGAGAATTCACCTAGAAACCCAGAGATTTGCTCAAGCTTTACCAAAAAAAGGTGAAAAGAAGGCTGAGGTTTTCCTCACTCAAATGTCCTAAAGCTGGTCCCTACAAGTGCTCTGTAGAAATGAGATTGAAAGCAAAACTATGTAAAAGTTGGTATTGCACACACTTGAACGTGAGATTTCGGGGTTCTCTTTTCTATGTGAATCTGCAAACAGTTGCACCAGGAATGTCTAATCTACTTTTCTCTACAAAAAACCCAAACAAATGAAAAAATAAAAAATTCCACTCAAATTTCATTTGGACAAAAGCCATATGATATCTTAGAGAGCCAAGGAAGCCACTTTAGGAACATCTATGAAGAAAAGTACTCTTCAGGGAAGGCACTTGGTTCCAGCAGTTGCCACTATCTAGAACTGACATACACTAAAAATCCTCATATATAATCTGACGCCACTAAACATGTCCTCTCACTTTGGTTACCCATCACTGGAATATTATATTAAGTGGCTAGAGGCACAACACTTTACAGTGATTAAAACCTAAAGTAAATAAAAGTGCATTGTTAAGATAGGATCCTGTCAATGTAAGTTGTCCACACTTAAATAAATTGAACGCATTGGGATTTTCTGCAGCACTCTACCTATCTTAAATCCCCACTGGGTTTTAGGCAGCAGATGTTTACCCAAACTTCCAGGCCAAAGCAGTACCTGTAAGCACCTAACGAATGCAATACAGGAGTGATCTGAGCTTTCAGAGTTCCTTATCTAGCATACTTCTGCAATATCATATTTAAGCATCACTGTTTTAGGTCTAGGTGGAATTTCAGATTCTGCCTAAATCATGTTTTAGTACATACTTTGTTGTTTATTTTCTTGATATTTTTGTGTTTGTTCCTTTCAGCCAAGTCATCTTTTGTTTTGTCCCTGAATGTTTAGGGGTAGAAAGCCTAGAGAGTAAGAGGATAATTCCTGTCCTCTCTCTTCCTCTTCCTGAAACCTCCTTCTCTGTCATGTCTTTTGGGAAGTCAGATGATGCACTGAGGGCAAAATCTGATCTTGGTGAAATTAAAGGGAGGTTTGCATTGACTTCACTGGAAATAGCATCAAGTCCTTAACATGATTTAATCCAGAAAGAACAGCTTTCTGAATCTGATTAAGCACATTCTGTAATAATTGTTCTGACAACTTGTACCTTCCTTTCCATGAGCTGACACTGAGCTCTGGGGTAATGTGGCTCCCAGTTAGATGGAGATTAAGTGATATAGGAGATGTTATCTCATCTTTGACCTTCACTACCACCTCAGTAGTGAGATACATTACTCTGATCTCTGGAAGGGGAAATCAGTTATAGTTTGCTGACTAAAACTACCTTTTTCTTAGCAAAATTACAAAAATATCTCAAGGAAAGGGTGAACGTTATTGCTTTACACCAGAGTTGGCAAAACTGCACATTTTGCCTGTTTGGATTTGAGATTTAACACACATCTATGCACAGCCCTCCCCCTCCTCAGTGTTCTTCTGAACAGAATATCAATGTCACCAGAGAGGAGTCATCTTTCCTTTTTTTTGTTTTCCTCCTCCTTTTCTGCTGTTACTCCTCAGTGAGTTTAAATTTCATTTACTATTTTTTTTTCCCTTTAAAAGTTTTAATCCACCTTATAACACCACCTAAAAAGAAGCAAAATTAAGCTGCAGTGTGTACTAGGAGAGAAAACCTACTTTATTTATCACCAAGTCCTACTTTACCATACACTGACCTAATTACAGCCCACACCACCCGGGGTAGGAGGAGCAGCAGAAGGAGCGCTTCTGCCACCTAGTGACGCCTGTCCTCCTTCAGTCGCCTGCAGCATCCCTTTGTGGATTTGGCATTTTCCAGTCCCTAGCACTCGACAGCAAATGACCTTCCCCCAGCCTGCATGCCTGGATGCCGGGCTTATCTGCATACTGCTCTCTTCTCTTTCACTGCTTCAAAACAGCTTTCACGGATGAATTCTGAAGTACAGCTGGCAACCCTCAGTAAGGAAGGTGGGATTTTTATAAATATCACTTGAAATGATGTAAAGTACAGCAAAAAAATCAGTGTTTGAACAGAGCTAATATAAGCCTGAATACAGAAAATATTTTGTATGCACAGAAGTAGGCTGGGATTTTCACAGGAAGCACAGAGAGCTGGGTGCCACTGTGGCTGTCACAAAACAAATGCACGAACAATTTTGGTCTTGAGCACTTGTATAAGATTTTGCTTCTCCTTCTCCTGCAATTACATTGTTGGCCATCTTAATTCTGTAAAATGACAGGTGATCATGCACCAATTAGCTTATTTCTCTATGATAATATTTTCCACACGAGTTTCTTGGACTGAAAATGAAAAACATAAATATTTTCCTATTGCTGTAGACATAAAAATGTTACAGAACAGACTTGATTTGACCGTTGGAAAATTAAAGATTTTTTCCTTTCTTTCCTTTTCAAAGCATTTCCATATTCTTTTCACAACTGCTTTGAAGGTCATTTTTCTTAATTGGGATGTTGTTGCTAAATTTAATGTACATCATTGGCACCACCTGATGTGCATAAGTGACAGGATTTGAGCTCTTAAGGATTCCTGCAAGCAAATCTAAACATTCATCTCCAACATGTGCAGACGGAGGGAAACATCAGACATTATTTTAAACTCTATTTATAAAAAAACCCTTTCAATTTTCATCCTTTTTTAATTTTTCTAGTGAAGAGGTCCAGTTCAACCAATCTTTATACTCTACTTACGTTTTCATGTCAATGTATTCTAGTGAATGAAAATTATGTTTCAGAATGCAGAAGTAAATGATCAAAAATTAGTCTAACATTCGCCTCCACAATTTTCAGTAATTTCCAACCATGTTTTAAACACCTAACGTGGTATGTCTAGGAACCTGTTAAAGCCTGTGAAATGTATTCTGGAAATTTGCATTCTCATTGTAAGGAATATTATCACTGTCTTGCACAAAGATTTCATAGTGAGTCACTGATGTTAAATAGGGGATTAATATCATTCCCTCTGCTCCCTGCTGTTATGAATGCTCAGGTTGTCCAGAAAGGTGCCTGGTTTGAATGTGACATAAGTTCCTACCAGACCATGTTCTCCTGCTGTGTCTCCAGAATGACTAGGACGCTGAGGCAAGGAGAAAAAGAAGGCCTTTGCCACACAGCCAAAGTGCAGTCAAAGGGCTCCTGTGTTGCCACAGGCTTAGACTTCTTAGTATCCATCTCTGCCTTGGGATATGCTTTGCATAAATGCTGAGCACTCTAGCTTGTAACTAAAGCTGTGTTTCAGGTAAATAGATTCCTATGTCATACTTTAAGATGCAAGTAATCATGTTTGGAACATCTCAAATTAGCTGCTCCACATTCATGTATGCTTTTCACCTTTATCTCTCTCACACACACACACACTCAAAAAAAAATAAAAATTTGAAAAAAATTTAAAAAATTTTAAAAAGTAGAGGCAATGCTCTCACAGAGGTGTTGTGATGATAAAAGAATTATTTATGAAGGTCTCGTATATATCATTGGTAAGCAGTGCAGAAAAATTAACATGAGGAACAGATCAAAAATGTGTGCAGTGGATAACTTGCAGGAACACACATTGAACAGGGAACAGAAAGATGTTGAGAAATGTTGGCTAAGAGCATTATAGATTCTGTAAATTGACTGGAACAGGGATCTAATAAAATTATTTAAATGAAGATCATACATCTATATACTATATAATATTCACACCAAAGGAAACCTACCCAATGTGATTAAAACTGAACAAATGGTTTTAATTTTGAACTACATTACAGATCTTACTAAAATTCTAGGGCCTTAAACATGTTTCTGGTTGTCTCCTATGTTGCTCCTCATACCATAACCGCTGTTCCGATCTTGCAGATCCAGTAGAACCAGAATCTTCCTACTCTTTCTATAGGAATTAATAGATAGACAGTGTTTGACACTGCAGTCTGACAACCTTCCTTAAATACATTTTTGGGTGCAATAATATGCATAAATTTGACACTGCTGTTTTCTCTGGAATCTTAGCTCTTTTTAAAATAAATATATTTTATATCTGATTTGGGTTATCTGACCAGACAGAGTTATGGTGCCAGACATATTATAAACGTATCAGAAAATAAACAACCCCCCCCCTCTCATCCATAGAAGTTGGCTCAAGAATGTTTCCACTTGTTTTGTATCCTGTATTAAGAAAAGGTAGCATTTGCAAAGGCGAAAGGGGCAATGTTTTCTATCATGTTATGAGGCAACCAAGGAGAATGTTACTCTAAAATGATTTGAGAACCACCAATGGCTCTTAATCTGTTTCTAGGAAGGGTTCATCCTTGGTTTCGTCTATATGACTGTTCAGTGCAAATTCTGAAATGGATCTAGACTGAAAATTACATCTGCAGCATAAAGTATTTTGCTGTACTTGCTATTTTAGACAGACCTTTCCAACTACCTGGAAAAAAAAAAATTATGATTTTCCGAGTACTTAGAGATGTTTCTAGAAAATCAGGAAGGCTTCAAACCCAATTAGATAGTCAACATAAAAAAAAAAAAAAAAGAGGGAACAAAACAAAGTTACTTTTTATGTCATTGGAGAAAGCAAATATTTGTTGAAATCTGTCTGCCACAGAAATTCAAATCTAGCTTAAGTTCAAGATACAAACATTCAAATATTAATGCCTTTTTTCTTCACATATTACTTAAAATTTTCTGTTAGGGTCATTACTTTGCACAAAATATGTTTTTAATATAAATATAATATAAATTGAAGAGATGTTATAGATGATTTTTTTTTGTTTGGGAAAAGCTATTTTCTTTATCCCCAAAGTATCATAGGTATAATCAATAAAATACTTAAATGCTTATAAATTAGGCATAATAAATTCTTCCAGAACATCTGCTGGTGATAATCAGCACATAAGTATATCTTGCCCAAACAACCTTAGCAAACACAATTTTCTCTAGGCCCACTGTAGGGAATAAAAGAAGTCCCTAGACAGCAAATAAGAAAAAAGAAAGAAACAGATAAAGTAAAAAGGAAGATAAGTGTGCTAAATGTCTGAAAACACAACAGATGAGAACAGCTGAGAAGGTGAATTCATTGTGGAATATGTCTTGTGTGTGAAGAGCTCTGCTGATTGCTGGCCCAGCTATGCAAAGGAGTGTTGCCTTCAGGGATCCGAAGAAAGCTATAGGTAAAGAAAGCAAAGGTCCAAATCTGGAAGGTAAGAAACAAATACGTGAACAAAAAATTGTATCCATTACTAACTACTACTATTTTTAAAAAGTTTGCTTGTATCTCAGTAAATTAGAACAATAAATGAAAAAACAATCAGCAGATGCTTGCTGGTTTTGCTCCTGCAATTTTCCAACTTATCCAAACTGAAGAGATGATGTGTTAGAAATCTCTTGAAAAGTTTGGATCCCCTTCCTTCAGATAACAAGTACAATTTGGAGTCCCAACTGTCGGAGGAATAAAGAGCACGTTGTCCTTCCCATAGAGTTTTAGGTTGTATCTAGAGTGCTGCTAACACTATCTACTCTGTCCTCAATACCAAGTGTCACGGCCCAAGAAAGAACAAAGCTAAGTTTTTTAGAATGTAGAGGTACCCCTAGGGGGACTCAGTGTTGTTTTTATAGCCAGACATCCATTTCCAAAAAGTGATAGCAGACAGAGATCCTCTGCCCTGGAAGCATATTCTGCAAGCTGGAGCCAAAGAATGTGGCTGGAGCCTTGTAAAACCTAGAGAAACTTAGTAAAACCAGATGGGTTTGGCATATCAGTCTAAACAGCAAAGTTGAATTGAGTCCAGGAGGAGTGCACTAGGACAAGAGTTCCACGGAATAGAAGTCTTGGTTGCATTTCTTCCTTCAGATTGCTCTGCAGAAACCACTTGGGAAATTGTCCTGGCATAGTGAGCAATTAGGTAGACAAGATTTCCCTGCTTTTAATTGGCAGATCTTACGCCTATCCTAGTTGTGGAGGAATCACTCCTACCTTTAAAATCACTTATCCTCGAGGTTCATAAGGTAAATTACTATTCATATCATGAGAGCTCCTCTCTTCACCCATCAGATCAGGTCTAACATGACTAGTACTGTACAAACAGGCTAATCATTTTTGCAATGAAACAGATTGCACCCAGTATCAGACAGCTATAGGAAAAGCAATCTCAATGAAAAGCATCCCCAGATACAATTAGAAACTCTTAATTAGGTCATCCTTAGAATCCCACCACAAAAATGTGTTCTAAAAAATATGATTTGAAAACTATGATGTCCTATGAAGATATTCAGTAAATTTCTGGAGCAAAACATAAACATTTCCACCCAAGTGACAGTTACTATAAATTATGCTGCCAAGTGATAATGGATATTAGCTTACTTGTGACTATAAAAAATGATTATGTTTATATCAAAAAAGGAGAGTACCTTTCTCACACCTATACTTGCCTCCGCTGCACAGTCTTACAAACAGGGTTGATGGCAGATGTGATAGTTTTGCTCCTTTATCACAAAATTTACTTTAGGACATCTTGACTCTAAAATGTTTTGCAGAGTTGCATTATATTTTAATCATCGGGTAGGTTAGATGAAGAATGATGCCCTCCAGGGAAACACATTTTTTTTCTTCTGATTTTTTAAATAGAAAATGGTTTGAGGCAAAGTTCTAGCAACAGAGGAAACTTGCTTAAATCAACACTAATACTATAAGGAGCAATATGTCAGAACCACTAAGCCAGAGTGACACATAGATTCAACATAAACCCCATGATTGCTGAATGAATCCACTTATTGCTCACAACATCTCTGACCTGCTGCTTTGCACTTTTCTCAGCTACAGAGGGACTCTATTGCATAAAATTCTGTGGTCTAAAGACTACAGCATACATACTTTTAAAATGTTTTCAGATCTGTCTAAACAGTGCTGAATTTTGCATCTATTTTAATGTTCTACCATTTTTGAATGACAATGACAGATAATGATTTATTTTAAAGAACGCTAACAATTAAACTAAAGTCTACACTGGCAACATACAGCTGGGACAACTGAAACAAACATCTCACTTAGGCACTATCTTTCTGGCATTCAAATTATACTACAATTGCACTTTATAAAAATGTGCTGCTTTTTCCTTTTTTCTTTCTTTTTTTTTCTTTTGCAGATGTAGGATGAAAAATATAAAGAGATTTGTGTTACAGACCTATTCTAATACTTCCTACTCACACACTTCATGTTTTGAAAGGTTTCTTCACAGCATCAAAAAAGAAAGCTGAGACTCTAGTGAGCAACTGGAGAGATACTTTTGTTCAAGCCTGTTTGAAGCTTCCAAAATGTCCTTGCAAGTGTATAATTTCTGAGTTGGCATGTATTGACCCATGTCATACACTAGGGATAGCAGACTCTCTAAACCACTCCTTTCCCAAGCATGATATACTTAATTAATCTTTCCAGCATTCCTGTGAACCACAATTTTATTATGTCCCCATTCAGCACACATTTTGTTATTCTTCAGGCTGAAAAAAATTTGTAATGTGGTTCACC
Organism: Serilophus lunatus; assembly: GCA_013399895.1. NCBI lineage: Eukaryota > Metazoa > Chordata > Aves > Passeriformes > Eurylaimidae > Serilophus > Serilophus lunatus. The sequence goes on along the minus strand of VXBA01000492.1, from coordinate 28,652 downwards.
TTAGTCTAAATGATTCCAAGTGGTGTGCATTCTCATGAATGGCAGTTTTCTCAATTTGTTGACCTGGTTTAATAATTCCCACTGAGAACAATCTTGTTATTGTTATGTAGACTTGATCTTGTAGCAGCCTAAGATAGTTAAAATAGAACTGAGACCTCTTGGTCAAGACAAATTTTACTCTGAGGGTCATTGATAAAGTTATTCAGGAGGCAGTATTTAAAGCAACTTCCTATCATAGAAAAAATATTCTATATTAAAAATGCACTGTTTATTTTTGCATCATAGCACTGCAAGGTTGGAAAATTATGAGAGTTTGAGTATACTTTTGTATTATTTCCTATATTTATATTTTCTACTAACATTTTCACCTTGCACTGTGGCATACATCATTGCTATGTACATGCTCCATGAAATAACACTGAAGTGTTATTGTTTTTTAAGAGTTTTTTGAGTCATGAGTCAAGTTGCTATTTAATATTCTTGGAGACATTGCCTTTTCTTATGCCAAACTGTTTCATCAGAAAACAAAAAAAAAAAGATAATAATTATTTAAGGGGAAAAAAAATAAAAACAATCTTGACTTTTGCCTAATTTGTAGCATCTCAGGATTTCATATTTCAGGATTGCATGGACTGTGGAGAATGGGGAATGGATATGTGCCATCACACAGTCTTTCCCTTGTTTAGATATTCCATCATTTTGATTGTCACTTGTCAATGAGATAAGATAGCTTTCCCCAGGAAGTCAAATATTTTTAACAGAATAAAGAAGGGAACGTTTCAGTCCAAGAAGGTCCATTTTCTTGGAAAAGGTGATATTCTACTAAATCCTGAAATCAAGTAGACGGATAAGGCCAGTGTCTTACTGGGAAACAAAAAAATCCCTTGAGTTTAAGTCCCAAACAGAATAAATAAAAACATAGTACAAGATCAGTACAATAAATCTTCAAGCCAGGAGAACATTTCAGCTGCTTTCATTCTAAGACAAATCACATCAGGGCACCAAAAAAAAAGAATGAAGAAGCATCCAGCTGCACAGAGAGAGACACAGACAGTTAAATTAGCATGAAGTCATTAAGACATAATAGGAAAAATACATTTTAAGACACTTGAAATGGAACAGCATTATATTCTCACAGGTAAATTTACAAGCAAAGAAAGAAATGAGTCAAGTGCAGACCTCAATTCAAATTTTATTATCAATGTGTCCGTGATTATAAGGTATTTACATTTAACATTCTTACCAAAGCAACAAAAGTCAAAATATGCTCTGCAATAGTTTTAGCAAAAAGAGAACATAATGAAAAAGTGAAAAAAGGTTTTAAGAAGAAATTATAAAGTACAGTTGAATTAGTAAAATCTACACAGTCAGCATGGAGGGTGTCAAATCACATATGTATTGATCTCTCAAAAAGTATATACAGTGTTAACAAAAAGACAAGGAAAGCTAAGAAAATGCTTAACGTTGAAATTGTGTCTATTCACTGAAGAATATATTCTTCAGATAACTAAAGATGTAGCCACATGGTAAAATGGAAAAGAATCTCCAATGATATCAGAACAAGACTTATGTCAATATCATTGAAACACCTCAGGGCCAGGAAGCTTGAGAGTTAATGTCACAGTAAAGAAGCACATAGAAAACTCAAAATATATTGATCGCATGTTCAACCATTTGGTGATGGTTTTTTTCCTGAGAGATGATGCAGATAAGGCAGAAAAGGCCTTTTGCAGTGAAGTAGTAATGACTGAAAACACTTTAAAAATTAACACCAAATAAACAAAAAATTTAACACCCTGGGACCAGGTAACATTTATATAAGACCTTTTAGGGAAACTGGGATGAAATTTTACTTCCATAAAGCCTTTGATACTGACTCCCATTGCATTTGCCCAGAAATTTGGCAGCCCATGGTTTGAAGAGGGGCACTCTTCTCTCAGTTAAAAACTGGCTGAATGTCTGGGCCTAGAGGGCATGGATAAAATGGTGCTGGTTGTTGGCTGATGATTAGTGGGGTTCACAAAGACTCAGTATTGAGTCCAATCCTGACTTGATCCTGATCCTGATCCAATATCTTTAATGATGATCTGGACTAGGGGAGTGAGTGCATCCTCAGTAAGTTCACAGATGATATTTGAGTGGGAGTATTAGTCTGCTGGAGAATATGAAAGCTCTGCAGAGAGATCTGTACAGACAGGATTTTTGGGCAAGACCAAGGATATGACGTTTAACATGACCCTGAGATTAGCTCAGCTTTAAGACTTGGTGTCACGAGTTCAATCCCCTGTATGGACCATTCATTTAAGAGTTAGTCAATGATTCTTTTAGGTCCCTTCCAACTTAGAATATTCTGTAAGGCAAAGTCCTGTGTCCAGCCCTTGGATCATAACAATCCCACGCAGTGCTGCAGGCTTGGGGAAGAGTGACTGGAAAACTGCCTGGTGGAAAAAGACCTGGGGGTGCTTGTTAACAGCCAGCTGGACAAGAAGGGCAAGGACATATGGCTAGTATCAGCAGTAATGTGGCCAGTAGGAGCAGGAAAAGGATTGTCCACTTGTATTTGGCACTGGTGAGATTACACACAGAATTACATACACCTGGGTTATCAGATTCCAGGGCCCCAAACCTATTCTGTAAGGGCACCTGGAAAGGGAGCATCTGAAAGGGAGTCAGCATACAGGAGGGAACTTGATTCCCCCCATGAGAACTGAATGAGACCTCAAATACTGTGTCCAATTTTGGGCCCCTCATTTCAAGAATGACATTGAGGTACTGAAGTGTTTCCAGAGAAGGGCAGCAAAGTTGGTGAAGGGTGTGGAGAGTAAGCCTTATAAGCAGTGGCTGTGAGTGCTGGGATTGTTTAGCCTGGAGAAGGGGAGGCTCAGGAAAGACTCTCTTCAACTATTTGAAGAGGTTGTAGTCTGGTGGAGTTTAACCTTTTCTCTCAGGCAACTAGCAACAGGACAAAAGGATATAGCCTCAAGCTGCACCAGGGAAGGTTCAGTTTGGACATCAGGAAGAATTTCTTCACAGAAAGGGTTGTCAATCATTGGAACAGGCTGCCCGGAGAGTTGGTGGAGTCACCGTTCCTGGACACTTTGAAGAAATGACTGGATGTGGTCTACTTGACAAGCTGGTGATTGATCAAAGACTGGACTTGGTGATCTTGGAGATTTTTGCAACCTAAATGATTCTGTAATTCTGTGAAATGCTTCAACTATTGTATATATAACCTGTGACTTAAGAAGAATAAATATAGAAAACAAAGTCATTCAGAAATCTTTTACCCCTGACAAGAAATACATTATCTTCTGTGCTGGAAATGACACAGAAGGGTCATCACAGTCCACTCCTGGGCATACACAGAAGTTCCCCAAGAATTACACCTTGCCTGAAAGTGTTGTCCAAATGCTTCTTGAATCCTGGCAGGCTTGATGTTTTAACTACATCACTGAGGAGTATGTTCCGGTGTCCAACCACCATCTGGGTGAAGAACTCTTTCCTGATAACTAGCTTAAACCTCCCCTGACACTGTTTCAGGCCACTTTCTCGTGTTTTCTCTCTGGTCACCCCAGAGAAGAGATCAATGCCTGCCCTGCCACTTCCCCTTATGAGGAAATTGTAGATTTCGATGAGGTCTCCCCTCAGTCTTTTCTTCAGGATGAACAAGCCAAATGATCGAATGACCTCAGCTGTTCCTGCTATGGCTTCCCTTCCAGACTCTTCATCATCATCATAGGTCTCCTTTCTTATATCGTGGCACTCAAACCTGCACACGGGTCTCAAGGTAAGGTCACAGAGAGTGCAGAGTAGAGTGAGACAATTACCTCCTTGACTGGCTCACAATGCTGTGCCTGATGCACTCCAGGACACAGTTGATGATGCTAGCTGCAAGGGCACACTGCTGACTGGTAGTCACCTTGCCAGTCTAGGACTCTTACTGAAGACAAGGTACCTGTGGAGAGATGATATTGGAACCCATAATGGATCATGAGTGGTATGCAGAACATAAACATGGAATGATTATATTTTATCTCTCTCAGTAAAGAACAGAGGGGTGCCAAACACAATTAGTTGGCAATGTGGTTCAGAAAAAGCAAAATGACATGCTGTTACTGTTATTAAGACGGTTTAGCTCTTTGTCACACAATGTCAGGAATGCTAAAGTTTTAGAGTGGTCCAAGTGTGATTAGAAAAATATTCAATAAAACAACGAAATGAACAAGAAAATATCCATGAAAACAAGTCAAAACAAAGATAGTAATTCTGTGTCTAAAATCTCTGGGCTGTGAACCTCCAGCCATTACATCAAAAGAGAAATATTCATTGTTCTTCTCTGCTGTCATAGTCAATATTATAATTTTGTTGTTATTATAAGAGAAGATAGGATACTGTATCTGTTGGAAATATAATCAGAATAAGTGTATCCTTCTCTATATAACAGGAAGAAAAAACAGCAGCACTAAACACTCTAATTCAATTCTGTGTATTGGCCTTGCTTATCATGAGTTTTCAATATTGATCTTTATTGATGAATTCTTTTGGCCTCACAGTTCCTTGGCCCTATCTTAATTTCATGGATATTAAGAGATGCCTTTCCTTCACCATAAATATTAGGTGTTTATGTGGTATGGAAGATGTGGCTTTAAAAAGTAAAGATTTGATATAATTACAAAATTTTGAAATAAGAAGGCCATCATTTGTACTGCCTGACCATGACAGTTTTTGACTATGACTTTTGTTACACAAAAAAAAAATAAATTACAAGTGACATACAATAAGGAAGTCACAAGATTGTGACTTTTTCCACCTTTGATAAAGTATATTAATTAATGTGTACACTATATGTACATTAAATGCATTTCTAAAACTGAATAGATAATAAAATAATTCTTTAAATTCATTATACCTCATTTATTCACACGTAAGTATAAAATCTAAAGAGAAATAAGAATTACACTACTTCCATATGCTAAATGTAAGAATAATTATTTGTGAAACATTTAATAAATCTCAAGAAATAACTTACAACTTTGAGCATAAGCATAAGGAAATGGAAACAAAATACTCCTCTACCAGCATGTAAGATCCATACCAGACGCAGTTTCATACAAATTTGGTGTAATTCTGCATATTTTGTTTTGCTTCTTGAACAAAACAATATTTCAATATTTGTAAGTTGATAAATTGAACATTTATTCATTCTTTTGCTATTGAGAGAAATAGCATTTTGAATTGAAAGACGTCTCCCACTGAGTTTGAACTTCTTATCTCTAAATCATATAAGCTCTCAGTACAATTTTCTCATTTGATCTAAACCATTACAATGAAACTCAATATTTTTCAAGTATCTATAATTGCTTGAGGGAAATAAACACTAAAACATAATTTGAAATAAGCAGTTTTAAATAATAACTCTTATTTATCACAAACTGATGAAAACTACAATACAAGCTACAGCAGATGTATCTGCTTTTCTCCTTTATGTGCAATAAGAGCAAAGGGAAATCCTGACTTTTGGTGATGGTTTAAGATGGGGATATTGATCTTTTCTAATAGCTTCACAGAAATAGATAATTTTAAATTCCATTGGTCTGATTTTGACTACCTTAGGACGTCCATGTACAACAGAGTCTCTCTGTCCCCATTGCCCTGAAACATCTGGTCATTGACAGATTTCTAAAATAGACAGGTAACAACTGTGATTCAAGAGTGCAATTTTTCTCTTCTAATCCCCAGCAGCCTACTTGATTGATCCTAGAGCTGTGCTGCATAAAGATTAATATTCTATTTGTTGAGTATCAAACAGCTGTAACTGATATCCAGCAGGCATCAATAATGATTTGGGGAGTCTTGAGTTGTCGGGTTCTGCATACAACACTCTTCTACAGAATGGTGAGAGGAAAAACTGGAGGAGAAGAGAAGGGAATAAATACAGCACAAGAGAATTGAGGACCTGTGTAAATAACTGTCTTGTAGGATAAGCAGCCATTTGAAATGTCTTTCCATTTCCAAACCACATTTCCAAAGTCCAGTGCTGGGCAAACTGACTCACACTATTGTCACATTCCAAACCCTTCAAACCATTTTTTAACCTAGTACTCCTTCTTTGTTGCTCTGTGCCCACAAGAATCTCTCAGCCTAAATAAAGATTTAAACTCCGTTGCTTTATAATTAGGACTGTTTGAGCAGATGTACTTGAAGAAAGTTGCTCATCTTTTGTACTATACATTGGACTGTGTTGTTCTTTGGAGCGAAGGAACACAGTACTAATGATAACACATTATTTTGTACTATAGCTGCAACAGTTGCACTAAAAAACATCAAAAAATCTATCAGCAGGATCCTTATATCTGAAGATTCTATAACATTTTGACAAGTAGGTTTCTTTTAAGTGGTAAACAGCTTGTACAGTCAAGTCTCAGGGATTGAGGAGCCCCTTATATTCTGAATTTAGTTATGATATCTTTGCAAATGAAAGTGAGTTGATTTGAATTGTGCTTTACTTGCTTTTACAGCGCTCATAGATAAAATCCTCCTGGCACTAGATGCATTAATACTCTATTTAATTTTTGATGATTCCCTAGCATAGTGTATATTAAATAAAATAAAATAAAATAATAAGGTGTAACCTAAAAAAAAGTTTCATTTGGGAAGCAGACTTCCCACGAATGGAGTTATCCTTATTTATTTCAATATCTGAAGTGCTTTTTAATCCTGCAAATTTAGGAAGATTTGAAGGTAACACTTTAAATGTTTCTTTTCTATTCAAGTTGAGCATTCAGAATCTTAATGTGAGGCAACTCCTGAGAATCATTTGATTAGCTATCTGTGGAATCAAAGCCCTGAGATTACTACCACTTTTAGTAGGCTGACTTTATTCTTTCTTATCCACACCAATTTCTTCCTTGCTTAGCCATGAAATATCTGGTCATCTGGTAACATTTGGATAAAACTGAGAAATGACTGTGAGATAGATGTCTAAAATATAGAATTCATATTGCATGGAGATAGAAGGATGTCCATGACTTGGCAATATTGTTAGTACTCTCATAGAAAACTTTGTGATATTGTCAAGTGACTGTAATCTTTTCTTTGGGATAGAGCAAGCATTTGATCTTTCCAAGACAGAATCATAGAAACACAACTTCTAGTAACTATTTTCACAGCAAGTCCCACTTCTTAAAGACATTTCTGTTACCCTATTGTCTCAAACCCTGCTCTGACTCATAGGTTGCGTGATTGAACTTCTAAATAATGAGCTTTTTGCATAATATATGTTGCAATATTGCTTCAACATCAGAGAAGGAAAAAAACGGGAGAATGAAAATATGATGTTGATGTTTACCAAGGGGTTCCAGAGTTACCTGGGAAATGTGACCTATTATTTAATTCTGTTACAAGTGGTAAACCTGATATTGTAAATCATTCGGAGTTAAGCATAATATATTTGTGAAGAGTCAGAGCATTTTCTGTAATCATAAGTCATCCCTCCAAAAATGGGATTTTTTAATCTCAAAAACATCCAAAACTATGCATTAGATTTCTTTGGAGACATCAATGAGCCTGTGAGTTATGGTGATCCTGTTGCTTTAATACACATAGCTTTCAAAAGGTTTTGAAGTCTTCCACATTATTTGTTGAATTTACTAGGGATGAAAGCATGCAGACTATAGAAAATAAAAAATCACACTAAATTTCACAATTAAGGTAGGTCCTTAAAGTATCTGTGTGAGGACCTGGGCTATTCAACTATACCATAAACAGACTTGTAAAAGAACATGAATAAGTGGAATGACAAAGTTTAGAGACAATATGTAATTATTTGCAATTACTAAATTAAAGCAGACTGTGAAAATTCTGACAGATGTCAGTAATGACTGACTAATAAAATAACACATGAGATTCAGGTCTTAAAATCTTTTCCTATATACTACCTACTGTGATTGTCTATATAGCTGTAACTATTTAAGGAAGAGATTGTGATGACATCATGGGTCTTCTTCTGTTTTACTGGGTCCAGTATCAGAAGCAATCAGAAAAACAAATAAAACATTAGCAATTAATAAGAACCACTCTAAAGTCCAATGCAAAATAATATTTAGGAAATAACTGAAATTATTGAGCAGAAGTTTTAGAGCAAAGTTTCCATTGGAACTGACTGATAGATGTTACTGTAGAGGTCAAAACCATAAATTGGTTCAGAAAACTATGAGACAATTTTTTCATGTGATTAGTACACCAATCAAAGTCTGTAAAAAAAAGTTATTGTATCCCTCTTAGTTCAGCAAGTCCTGAAAATGTGCGTTGCTGGAAGCAAAAAAGACTATGCATATCCCTTGCATCTTCTGCCTAGAATTTGTTACTGACTACTGACAGAGATATACAACATATGGCCCTGAGTGACCACTTTTATTCCAATTTTTATATAAGGCCGTAGATTTTCCCTGAGGCTATCCCTCAACCTGATCCACAAAGCAGATGCTCTTCCAGTGCCCAGCCCAAGCAGACTGATGAAAAGAAAGCACTTGGGTCTCTGAAGTCACACTAGACTTCCTCCCGCTGGTGTGTAAATGAACCCAAGTATCGTTGAATATGTTATGAATTCCTTTATGCTTTGAAGTTGCTGCAAATGATGTCTTCAGTTGAAATTCACTCAGTATGAAGTAGAGAGCAAGTACAGTATTCTTCAGGGTGTTCATTAGTAAGGGGTTTGATCTTAGTAGACATGCACATATGCACACATATGCACATGCAAACGCACACACCACACCTGAAGACACACACATACCCCTTTCTTGATCTGAAATCACCTCACTCTGCCAGTCCCTGGACAGAGAGCAAGTCCTAGGCTTTCAAGATGGAAGGCTGATGGAGTACTTCAATCTGATGTGAACCAACAGTAAATTGAAAAGTACTGATTATTTAATCTTGAATTTCATTATGTTTGATAATGTTGAACAGACCAGGGCAGAGAACTGTTGGGTTTTCTAAGTTTGTTTTGTTAATGGAAAATAATGTTACTCTAAAGAATTAAACTGTCCAACTCAAAATGCAGTCATCTTGGGCAGGTAAGAGTATGGGAGCTTGCTTGGTTAAAGTGCAACTCCTGTTACCTAGATTTTAACTGTGTGGGATTTCTACTGCATATTCCTTAAATGTGGTATTCTGCAGGATACATCTATCCCTATTCCAACCCCTATCTTCCTTGAAGTAGTTTTCTTTGATATGATGGTGGAAACACATGTGCATTTGCTCAGACCAGTTTCCCTTTGCAGAGCATACATTTGTTTTCCTTTTTTTCCTTCTGTGGCAATATATTTTTAGATTTGATTTTTAATATTTTCCCTTCCAACCATAGGAATACTTCCACTAAGTGTTTTTTTCTGACTGGAAATTACTTTTTAACACTGTCCTAAATCAATTAATATGCAGATCAGAATTGACCACAATTTCCTTGGAGTATAGCTCTTTTACTTGATTAGTAATTAATTCACACTGGTAACCTCTCTGAGCACTTGGGGATACAGATTTTAATTTTATCTTATTAGAGAATAAACACTATACAAATAATAGATTCAAATATATGAAGTATAGCAAGACTAATAGAGGACAAGATAATCATCTACGCTATGTGGCAGGAATTTGAAACAACCTTTTGTTTACAAGTTATCTCTGTTTATTAATTTAGTTTATTTATTTAGTTTATTTTTTGGAAACACAATCCCTAGCACGGGAAATGTCCTGGAACTTTTCACATTCTACTAGTAATACTTCAGATAACAGCATGCATCAGTAAAACAGTGGAAATATAAGAGAGGAGAGAGTTCTTTGTTTGGACTGATTTGTTCTTTTTCCTGGGTGGTGAAGATGGTACTGTCTTTAAACTGAGGCCCCTATACTTTTAGCTTTCTTAGGATATCTGCTGCTCTTCCCTCGGCATTATTTATAGCTGCAGAATCTCTCCCAGGTTAGGCTTATAGTTTATTTTTGCTGGATATAAGTGATTAATGTCACTGAGCAAAAACTATGATTTTCATGTTCATTCAATCCGTATACTGGGTCTTCAGGTACTGAAGGTTTCCCTTTGAATTTCTCATACTACACTGCTCTGAATACTCAAGCTGGTGCACTGCTTACATATGTGTGCCAGAATTTTCATCTAAAGGATGTGCTATTTTCGCAGATTTCCACCTAGCTGAACTGGCAAGAGTTTCACACAGCATATCTGATAGCAATTAACCAGTGTAGCAGCCTCTGAAATGACTCTGCAATAAATGGGTCTTTGAGAAATTGGCAGGGGTTTGTATTAACTTTGACCAACGTGTGTGTGAGCTTCAACAGATGAGATATAAATCGCATATTTCATAGTAACCTCTTATCATTAAATCCCTGCCTCAGGCTCCACCTCTGGTGTTTTTTCATCCATCAGACAGGCATGTAGCAAACTCAATAATTCCATTCACCTGCTCACAGTAGCTGACACTTCTGTGGGAAAGGTATTCCACTACATTTTTAATGCTTCTATTCCTGAACTGTCCCCACCTTTTTCTTTTGCAACTGCCCTAAAAGATTATTATGCTTGCAAAACTCACATGGAAAATGAGCAGAAAAAGGACCTGTCAAGTCATGATCACAAACCAAAATGAAAGAGTCTGTTTATTAATTAATGGACAATCTGAAATGTTTTAATTGCATATACAATTTCCTGCAAATATTTACTGTACTCTCTGTTGGAAAAGTTTCTTAACTACAGAGTGAGATTTCTGGACTGATCTTGAGGAAGAGGCACAGACCCATGGAGAGCAAACCAGATGAACTCAGGTTCCTTCTCTACAGATGGGACTCCAACTTGTGTATTTTCTATTTTCCTGTCCGTTGTTAGGGTGGCACATGAAAAACATGCCTACTTACCTAGTTTGCTTTATGATTTCCAAAATGTCTGTGAAGTTTTGTTTTGTTACACAGAACCAACCATTTGAGATTTGCTGTCTGTAAAGAAACTTCATGTGAAAATGTGCAGCAAGACTAGCAACCCGTTAGATCTTCTGGATGCAGACAGATGTAGGATACTTAACTATATCCTGAAACCCATGTAGCTTGTCAGACTGAGTGGTGGATTACAACTGAAAGTAAAGCATTTGTCCAAAAAGTATTTCTGTCTCGTGTTATTAGTGGCATTTATTTTCTGGTTGTAGCATGTCTTCTCCTCATGTTTCTCAAAAAGCTTCCTTGCATCTGCAAACCTTCTTTACTATAGGTGAGGCTCGTTTTGGCAGGTTGAAATAGCATGGTAAGTGAAAGCTTGGCCTTGTGGATACCCATTTGCAAGTCTGAAGTAAGTAACAGTCCTCATTGGGTGATTCTCTCAGTTAATATTATATTTCTGTATAAGTGGTGAACTCCTGCTGATCTAGGCAGGAACAAGAAAATGCCTGTCTAGCTTGTCTCTGGCTGGGGCTCAGAGCAGCTGCTTTTGGAAACAATGCCAATGCAAAACAGTTCATTCCCCAATGCACTGTGCCAGCTAGCAATATTTATCAGTTCAGGGACTTCTTCTCTGGAGGTCAGCTATATATACCTCATTTATATCGCTAATGAATCCATTCACCATGACTGCCTGTTCCCCTTCATAAGCCATTTGTAATTTGCCTATTCCAACTCCAGCATGTGCCATGCCAGAACATAACTGGTAATGTCCTGAACTAGCCAAAAAACAGTGCTAAAGAGTGAAAATTAAGCGCATTGAAGCTCACCCTTTCTATCTCAAAAAGAAGAAAACCGTTACCAACCTGTTCTTCAGCTTGTTATCATTAGATTATGTTCTGACATGCTATATCTAGCATCTGCCCTTGAAGTTAAAATATTTTAAAATACTTTAAAATATTTTTTTAAAATAAAATTGTATGATTAACCTAGACCTACTCCTGCATAGCACAAAACTCTAGTAATATAATTTCTTTCTCTCCCGTGAGCTGTGACCTGCCAGGACAAACTTCCATTCTTTGCAGTTGAACTAAATTTCCAATAGGTAAATAAATGAACATTTTCTAATTTATGTATTCATTATTTTTTACTGGAGAAAAATTTCCAAGTTGCTAGAGGAACAAAACTGCTGTTTAATTATGCCATATTACTTGCACCTAAAAAAATTATTCCTATTCAATACAATTGTCTGTTATCTCATTAAATATTTTTGAAGAACAGAACAGGAAAAGGAGAAGTCAGATACAGAGCAACACTGTTTAGATTTTTAAATTAATCTTAAAGGAAGTGATTATGTCATTGAGACACAGTTTCATTTTTAAACTCCCAACCACTTCTGGTTATGACTTTCATCTGATTTTGTCTCTGGCACAAGCATTATTTATAAATTTTATAATTGCAAATTTATTTCTGTATTGCAATTTCAATGGGAATAAAAGTATTATACTTACCTTGGAATACAGATTTTCTGTCTATGATAGCCTCAAGGACCAATTCTCTTGTGACTACAACTTCTCTTCAGGAATGTTGTTTATCCACATGTATGCAGAAGTCTGCAGCAATTCAACCTAGTTAATCTGGACTCCCTCGATGATTGGCAAAAAAACCTCAATAATTAGAGATATGGTGGGAGATTAAGTGTAGAAAATAGTTTTTTTTCTCTTTCCTTATCCTCATAAATGGATGTAATCTGTCACTCTTTTTACAGTATTTCATATTTAACAACAGCTGAAGGCAATTTTACTTTCTTTTGCTGCTACTCCAGTTAACATGGGTTGGTGGAGTGGGGAATGAAGCAGAAGGGAAGAGAAAATACCTCTCAAACTCAAAGGTTTAGCATGGGGCTGAGCTGTGTGTTATTGGTGTTTTGGTTTTACACGACCCATTTCTCAGATGCCACTTCAGTTCTGTGTACTGCCCAGAACAAATCATAAATTCATGCTGAGGACAGAAAGAAAGTTCAATAGTGGGCTGATCTGCCCAACCTATGGCAGGGGAAGTTGAACGTGAAGACAGTCAGTGAAAGACACAGCAACTGATATATACCACAACTTAATCTAGAAATTACTGTATTCTACTGCAGCAGCGATATCAGGCCGGTTGTCAGAATCCTCTTGCAATACAGCTAAATGCCTCCAAACCTTTAATTTTTCTCAGTTCTGTTTCTGTAAACTTAGTACAATACTTAGTATAACTCTACAGCGCTATCAATTTTTACTGAGCAAATTATGAGGTACTAATCTACAATAGGTCAGTGATGCTAAATATAAATTTAGGGGCTGATGCAACTACTTCCAGCCTCTCAAGAAAATTCAACCTCATTTGTTGGACAACAGGAACATTTTGATTCAGTGTAATCGGAAATTGGGCATTTGTCAAGGTAAAGCAATAGCCACCTCTTGCCTCCTTCCCCTGCCCTGGGCTTCTGGATCCACCTAACTGAAAGCTTTAATTTTTTTCCCTTTTATTCTGTCCCCTTCCCTCCATGTGTTCCATCCTCCTTCCTTGCATTCTACTTCAATCCCTAAATTTGTCAAAAGTTTCCTTCTACATATACAATTTTTTGATCTAGTATCTTTGCTTTAGTTCAGTCATGAAAGTTAGCCAATATTGGAACCATTCTGACAGATGCTGACAGGTCATAGTTTAGGGATAAGCTATCCCAATATGAGAAAACCTTCCACAAACACTTCGTGTCATGAAGCTGCGCACAATTCAGCTCTAGTTTAATCTAGAATTGTTTCCCCTCAACACTGAATTTTCAGTGAGAATTTATACTTGGCACAGCTTAAAGTCACTGGATGCAATTAAATCTGGCAAACCCCCACAAAACTCTAAATTAGAAAATTTTAATCTTAAGGCTTATTCTTCAAGGTAAGCTTGGTTGTCTCCACTACCCTTAATGGAGCCATGTCCATTTATATCAACAAAGCATTTCTTTCTGGCTAGTGATAGCAAGGATGTATTATGTAAGAGCGTGAATTATGGGCAAGGACTGTACTGTGCATAAATAGAGAAGAAAAAAATGGCCTTTTTAAAAGATCTTTACAATCTAAACATTAGATAACAGACAAAAGAATGATGCTGTCAGGCAAGCAAAGAAATAACTTTGGGAAATGACAGCATAATAAATTAAAGAAAATGTGAATCTATCAATTTTGACAGGTTGGAAAGGTTTAGTCTTTGTTTTAATGTTCTTTTTGAAATATAAGAAGTAAAATCCAGCCCCACTGTGGGAGGACTACCACTGATTTCTACAGCAGCATGGTGGTCAGCAAGCAACTTCTCTTTCTGTATGAAGGCTGAGCTCCACTATCTCTGGATACAATATAGTTAGCATTAAATAATAATATTTTTAAAAGTTAATTGGACATTTTTTGTGATTCCTTTTCTCTTCTTATTTAAAAGAAAACTAATTTAAATAATTGCCTTATAAAAATGTATGTTTTATTTTCTCTCCCTCTGGCTTTTCTATTCCTCTTCTTTGTTCAGAATAAGATGCTCATTATTTGTCCAGTAAATGAATAATCCACTAATTAACGGCACTTATTCTGTGGTGAATATTCAATTACCATAATGAGAAGAGGAAGAAGATGTATCATAACTAAGCAAATTAATTTGTTGTTGGGCCATGAATTTGCATCCACCTGGTTGCAATTGCTCACTCAAAAAGCTCTCTAGATTTGCTATATTTGAGAATTAAAGGAGTGCACAGCCCATTTGTGGCCATATGCAAAAGTTGAATACCTTTCTCTCTGTCTTTTACCAGTGTTATTCAAACAAATTGAATTTGGAGATACTTCATGTTCTGTCTAGTGTTAAGAAAAAGGAATTACCAAGTAAATTAAGTTTATTTTCTGTCTTTGAAAAATGGTAGCTCTCTCAGATCATGTTAGCAATAGTGAGAGCTTCCTCTGTGGAAAAACAGGTCAAACTCTTCTTATGCTCCAAGTCCCATTGTTCCACTCTTTTTGGTGATGTCTAAAACAGTACCAAAAGTACCGAGTATGAAATGCTACAAAGCCAGCATAGTGGTCTGCTCACTAACATCAGTTTATCCAAATAACACAGTGAAGAGCAAAAGGAAACAAAGTGCAGTTCATAGGACAAAGTGGTCTCGTTTCTGTCTGAGGGAGAGACTGTCTGAATGATGATCCAGTCCATCCTGTTCCCTCAAATTTAAAGTGAAGTTATTATTAGTGCAGTATGACAAAGTCTTCTGTTTAACCTACCTGTGACCTGGAACATTCCTACCACAGCTTAGACACTAGTGTTATACTATTTATTCTTAGAACAGATGCTTCACAAGGATGACTGCTTTTTCTCTATTTACTGCCAATTAAGGATCATTGTGGTACTTCATATGGGACATAACAATAGGATTGGAAATGATCCAGATTTAATACATAACACTTCTCTAACCTAAAGAGAGAGAAAGTAGGAAAAAACCCACAAACCCACAACCCAAACAAACAAAAAACTATAGCAAAAAAATTATGCAGTGTTAGAGTAAAGAATAGAATTACTGATGCTACGTATCATCAAGCCCTGTGATCAAGAGCTGAGGAGGAAATAGCTCCTCTGTTCTTTAGGTGGGGGAGGAGAAGTCTAAACAAAACCAAACCTGCTGACATACCTTAATTTGCATGAAAATTTTATTCATAAATTCTAAAGGTTTTCTCCACAGGCCTTCTGAGTGGTACCCATCAAGTGTTAGAGGACGAGAAGGAGGAGAGGTGGAGGTTTATCCTGAAAGTCGATTTCTTGACAGTCGGGGTTCAGTGCAGTGGTTCTCAACACTTATGTCTTGGAGGAGTGTGGGGTTTTGCAGCAAAATGAAGTGATGCTGCAGACTTATGCTTCAAGATACAACGCAGAGGCAGTTTGCAGACACCTGAGAGGATGCCTGGATGCCTACAAACACGCCTGCACACCTTTTTTACCAGACTCAGTATAGGATAGCACAGGGATTAGTAGCAGCATCTCAAAACAATTCATGAAATAGCTATGGTAAGGTAGGAAATTTTGAAAGAGAAATGAATTTGTGAGGCACTGACCTCATCCAGGAGTGCAATTGGATGAGGGAGTTGTTTTAAACCTATATATGTGTATATATATATATATATATATTATTGATGTTTTATTTTGCTATGTTCATGACTGTAAATTCTTTCCCTCTCTACTCACTAAAGACATGGAATTTGGTTTGTTTCTGCAGTTGCTTTTCTAGTCTCAAAGTCTGAGCTGCATTTACCCGTGTGCTTTCAAGCAGTGGTTGCAGGCCCTGTCTGTAAACACTGTCTGTAGACACACACTGAGGTTGTGGCAGACACCCAAATACTTCTCCCAGCACCCTCTCCTATAAGGGAAGGAGGACAAGTGAGCTCAATGTGTGGCAGTCAATGAGTAGCAGTAGTTCCAATATTTGTCTTATAATTTCTTCTTTCCAAAAAGACCTTTCCTGCCTTATCACAGATTGACTGCCATACTCCTACCCAGTTTTGTTTGGAGAATAAAAAAAGGCTCAGTCTGCAACCATCACAGGGTCAGCAGTGAAAATTCTTTACTCTGTGCCATTCTCACCTCCTACTGGCATGTAGGGAAGCGACACTGGTAATGAAAAGCCATAGTTTGTCCAAAACTCATGCCAGTCAGCACAGGAGCAAACGGTCAGTGAAGTGGCAAAGGAAAAGGGGGTAAAAAGAAGGTTCTGCAGCCCATGTCCTAAAGCCATATAAGTTACGTAGAGACGCACAACTTCTGTATGCCAACTTATATAAGCAGATGGGAATCTGGAGATACTGTGAATCTCCTTCTGGAGAGAGGACCTCACAAACGGCAGCAATTCTGGATCTCTATGGTGGCAGGCAACTGTTAAGGGCATAGAAAGATGTGTTGTGATGTGTTGGACAGAAGCTTTTATAATGGACATTTTGTTATTTTATATTCTGAAAATAAGACTCAGAATAAGACAAAGGATGAGAAAAACCGGCTGATCCTGATGTCTTTTTGATGTAAAGAAAAAATAAAGGAAGTTTCAGTAGCTGATTACGTTTTTTAACTTTACTTTTTCACTGCAAAATATTCGGAGCTTTTTCTTATACTCTGTTTATATTTTTACACATTTTCACTGGTAGTGTTTTTAATTTCTTTTTTTTATTGAATAAAAAGATAAAAGTCTAAAGAGAATATATTTCTGATTTAAATATTAGAATTAATTTATTTTTAAGAATGCTTTCAATTTCCAGAGAGAAGGAGAATTGAAGGGGAGATTGAAGGGAAAAAGGGGATTGAAGGAGACTTTTTTCTTCCTTTTTGTCTTTAAGGAAGATTTTCTATTCACAAAAATGTCTTCCAGCTGAAATGGCAATATATTCCATTTCCTGCCATTGAGAAACATAAAGATCCCCTAGACAGTTCTGACTCATTCTCTGATAGAGGTTAAGTTCTTCATCAAGAAGTCATTGTGTTTACGTGTTATTAAAGCAGCATGCGCCCCAGCCCTGCTTACCATATTTAGCTGTTTGAGTGTAGGTTATGTATGTTAGGATGAGGGTGATAAAGCAGTTGTAGTCTGGAACATAAGGTGATTTTCTTTACGACACAATTACGGTTTATGTTACCATAAAGCTCTTGCAAGGGATGAAAAGTTGGGGAGGATTAAAGGAAATGCTATCAAACATATCAAAGTGGATTGCATAAACAACTGCCATGCTCTGGGAAATGGCTGATTAATTGACTGAAGTGAGACATCTGCAGGACATAGGCACTATGGATATATCAAAGGATCTCAACTGACTCGTTTGTTTTAATAAAAGTTGCTTAACTTGTTCCAACAGTACAAAGCCTCCTGTTATACCTGGTTTTGTTATCCTCATTATTAAGGGAAGAGGCACTACCCCTATAAGTACAAGAGTCTTCCCACAGCCAGACCCAATGCTGAGACAAGGGAACAGGATTTTGTTAGATCTCATAAATTAAGAGAGAAGCCAGATTTAACAAATAAAATGGGGGTGTCTGGAAGTTTAGAAAAATCTTTACCTGCTTCTTTGACCTCTGGCTTCTTTTTGACCAATATTAGGAAGAGAAAGCTCTTATTGTGTTTTCATCTATCTTCCAAGCTTATCCAATAGTGTTTTGCAATCTTCAGTGAACATTTTCAGGTTAGACACAGGTATCCCATTTCCTGATACGAAACTTGCACACAGACAAAATGAGACCCATAATGTAAAGATAAAACAGGGATATAAGTGTCTGTAGCTCTGACTGAAAACCATACACATTTTAGATGCTGTGACCAGAAAATCATTTGGGAGAGAGTTCTTTATATTGTATTTGACATTTTCTTGGAGGCAAATGGTTGATTGCTTCTTCTTAAATCCCAACTATGATACATATACATAAGTATATATATGTACATATGTGTGTGTATTTGTGAATATAACCTAGAGATAGATCTCTGACCATTTTGCACTGATTCAGTATAAATTATGCGAAATCCAAGGAAGATAAACCACCACTATCTTGAAAGTAAAAAAGCTTGGTCCTAATCACGGTCCTAGGCTAAGTGTTGTTAGGGGAGATGACGACTCTCTTCTACATTTTCATTTATTGATTTACATATATATATATATATCTCCTACTATGTTGCCATCACTAGGAAGGGTAGCAGGCTTACTATGAGACTTCTAAGTGCAGTAAATGTTGTTGTTATTACACTGTTAAGAAAGGACAATGAAGATAGAACCATTGGGAATATTTTCCCGGGTAGCAAAGCATCTATATTCACTAGTTTTCTGTGAGATTATTCAACAAATCATTTTGAATAAAGAAAAGAAAAAATAAAATAACCAAACAAGTAGGAAAAAGACTGAGTAACATGAAGTGATTTGTATGCAATTATGGGAAAGGAGTAATTTGTTTACTCTTTCTGAGACCCTTCAGATTACCAGGTTTTCACTCAGCTGTGTCTTTACAACAGAAAATTATTAAGATTCATCTTGGTTAATAAATTGTAAAATACATTCAGCACAATACTGGTTTCCTTCATACTTCCCTTTCATCTGCTGTTGTTCTTAAAAATATTTTAAAAATGCATACAAATGTATTTACATAGCATAAGTTGCTGCTAAAATGGCATATTTTATTAGAAAATATTTCTAAGTATCTCATAAATGCAAGTAACTGTGAGGAAAATTTAAAACTTTAGGATGTAATTAGCAGATGTGATATATTAAAAATGATAATCTAGAAACTAAACCACTGACCTACAAAACCAGCTTCTAAAAAAACATACTGGAGCAGTACAGATACTCCAGAGATAAAGTCACAGAAAAAAAGCCAATATGATAAAGTAGAATTTATTTTACATTTTAGGAATAAGATATTTGGTTGTGATAGGCAATTTCTGACTAGTGTTAAAGGAGTATGCACAATGGCTTAAAATATCCACAACTATTTTTTCTACCCTGATTAAATTTCCTCACCACTGCACAAGATGCAGGACTTATATAGCAGATATAACTGTGCTAATATATCTATACTGGTTTAGCTATGGCAGCAGGATCCTTTTCTTTAGAAGTAAAGTATGTCAACAGAAGGAGTTTTAATTCCTGCATAGTTGTGTAACTTCCCCAAGCACTCAAAGTCAGCCCATAAATCTTTTCTTTGTCAACATAACTGTGTCCACATGGGGGTCTTGGCTGATGTAGCTATTTTGGCAAAAAATGTGTGATTTTTTTCACACTTTTCACTGACATAGCTGTGTGGATAAAACATTGTAGAGCAAAAGAAGCATGTATATGCAACATGTCTCTCCCTCCCCAGCATGCCTTTGCTTTTCACCTTATCACGAATCAGTAATTTGAGGCATGGTTTGCTGAAGAAAGGAATAAACACAAAAGGTTTAAATTATTACATCACTGTTACCCTCAGATGCTACTAGAAGATCATTTGGTAGAAGAAATAGACAAATAGGTGGTGCAAGTTAAATTACAAGATAGTTCCCTTTTTTATTTGTTTTTGTTTGGCTGTTTTGTTTTGTTATAATAACATTAAGTACTAAGAAAAAAAAGCAACATACAAGCTCAGCACTAGAAATTTTTTGAGAATAGGCTCAGCATGTCCAATATGCATTGATAGATTAAAGAATCATCAAGGTACTACTGGTCTGCTAAAGTATGTTGGATAGTTCAGTTTTAATGAACTGGGAGCCCCACTACTGGGTTCATGAAGACTGAGGTCAGTTTAGGTTTTTCTGCCAGCGTTCAGGAAACTCTAACCAAAGGAAAAAAATAAATGCGTAGATTTGGTAGACTTTACATCTAGGGTACCCTGCCAGCACCAGTTTGTTCCTAGCATTTCATAGCCAGTTTGACACTCAAGGGAGGGATTTTCAAAGCACTACTTCTTAGGACCAGGACACTAAATTTGATGCTCTCACATAGAGCCAAGTAGATGTCACTATTTGTAACAGCGGGAGGCAAAATTGCAGTATCTTGTCTACAGCTCCCATTTACCCATGAGAAGTGGTAAAAAATATACTACTCCAGCTTTTCTGATCCACACACCAAGGAATTGTCCATGTGTCACCAAAGTACTATCTCCAGTGTTCAGCTGTTAAAAGACCTAAGTATTATATTTTTCTTTTTTATGCTTGTCTTGTCACTTACATCTTCTGCTTAGAGCCCCTTTTTCCAGTATATGCAGGCTTAGCAGGCTTAGTACAGTGAGCAGCTGAAAGGATCCTACAGAGTGACAGAAAGTCTTAGACACTACTTTCTAGGACAAGTTATGCATCTCTAGGAACACTTTATTTTAACTGGTATATTACTAAATAGCAAGTGGTAGGTAGGAATAAAATATCTGTACATTGCTAGACATACTCCTCTCCTCTTCCTATTTTTCATTTGCTCTCTCATCCATTAATGACATACTAGAACTTCTCTGAACTGCACCATGAATAGCAAGAAGTTTCAATATAAGTGAAAGGAAGCCGCACTCCAGATGAGTTTTTACCTGATTCTTTACCAAGAAAATCCTTCATTTTGTTTCTACAAAAAACCGTAAGACCAGGAATGTTCAGATATGAATCAAAGAGTGATCTAAAGAAATAAGTGTTTTCTGAAGAAGTTGAATAGTAAGTATTTACATAGCACACATTTCTGTATAAACCAGGCAGCTAGAAAATAATTCAAATCAATGCCAACTGTTCTAGGTAAATCTTTTTACCTGGATTAACTGACAAGCCTGAGGCAGAAGGAAGCGGGAACATTCATTATCGTATTTTTTCATTAGAATTAATTCACCTCCCACTAAAGGCTAGTTATAAATATGTGTGTCAGGAACAAAATAGACAACTGAAAGAATAACAACTGAAAGAAAAAAATAGAACCTCATGAAGCAGGTTTTGCAATGTTTCATCTAGCATATTATTTGCATCTCTTACAAAAAATATTACTGTGACAAACTTGGAAAGAAGAGCCTAGAATTCAAAGATAATCTTTTACCACAATAGGACAAGTTCTAAGAGAGGAGTGGAGGAAAAGACAAAAAAGAACACCAAAACCAGTCCACAAAAACTGATGCAAAAATAGATAATTTATTCAAGTTATGACTAATGCATTACTCTAATAGTGTTGTGATAACTGAGATCAAACTCCAATGGATTTTTGAGGTTATACAGGTCTGCTGTAGTTATTGTGACTGTAACACTTGATAGACACTTCAGCAATCTTGAAACTTTAAAAAAAGAATCACTTGGGCTGTTTTCCATTTTACCTCAACAGACCAACCTGATTAAACAAGCAGCAGGATTATTTTTTTTATGGGCCATAGGAAGAAGGGTTTCAGTAGTATGGACTGAGGCTCATTGTATTGATCTCACCATCATGGTTGACAGTGATTGCTTTCCAAGCTGGTAGCCTGACAGGAGAGAAAAATAAAGGACAAATTCTTCAGTCAGCCAGAAATGTCATTTAACAGTCGTGGTGACAAAACTGTTACCTACCTGGATTGTTTTACACTGAGACAGCGTAAAATGAAGAAGTAGTGGGGGACCATTTGTCACAGTCAGCCCCTAAAGGTACTATTACAAATTATTTATTTAAGAATGGCAACCTGATACCTTTCTTAAGCATGGGGGAGGAGGGGGGTGGGGGGGAAGTGACTAACTGGAGTGAGTTACTCAAACTGTAGTGAATTTTCATCAGTGAGGAATCCAGAAAATATGACAACATCTAACTTAGTAGCGCATGTTTGTGTTTGAAAGTGAACCTTTTCATTTAACTGTAACAGCAGCTAATTTATTTTGTACTCTGGCAACACGGCCTATAAAATACTTGCTCCTTTGTTCACTCCTTTTTAAAAAAGGTTTTCAGAAGTTTTGACCATTTAACCAACCTAGCAGCCTTCTATGATGGAGTGACTACACCAGTGGAGAAAGGAAGGGCTACAGATACAGTTTATCTGGACTTCTATAAAGCCTTTGACATGGTCCTGCATAACATCCTTCTCCCAAAATTGGAAAGAGATGGATTCAATAGGTGGATGGTTCAATTAGATAGATAAGAAATTGTTTAGAAAGTCACATCCAGAAGGTAGTGGTCAACAGTTCAGTCTTGATTGACATCACCAATAACTGGTGTCCCTCAGGGGTCTGTACTGGAACCAGTGTTACTTAATATCTTCATTAATGTCATAGATTAAAGGACTGAATGCATGCACCCTCAAAAAATTTGCAAATAACACCAAGCTGAATGGTTCAGTAGACACAACTGAAGGATGGGATGCCACCAGAGGGATGTGGACAAGCTCAAGAAACGGGTCCATGGGAATCTTATGTGGTTTAACAAGACCAAGTGCAAGGTTCTGCACCTGTGTTCAGCTAACCTCAGTACAGGCTAGGGGATAAACAGATCAAGAGCAGCCCTGCTGAGAAGGGCTTGGGGATGTTAGTGGATAAGAGGCTGGACATGAGCTGGCCATGTGTGCATGTAGGGCAAAAAGTCCAGAAAACCTGAAGGGTTTGTCTGGATACATTAAGAATTTTCCTAGAAGAAACTTGAAGAGAGATTATTTACAAGGACGTGTAAATAAGGGGGGAATAGTTTCAAACTGAATGACAGTAGGTTTAAATTAGATATTAGGAAGAAATTCTTTACTGTGAGGGCGATAGGCACTGGAACAGGTTAGCCAGAGAATTTGTAAGTGCCCCATCTATGTAACACTTCCAGGTCAGGGTGGATGAAGGTCTGAGGAAACTAGCTTAGTGACAGATGTCTCTTATACTGGCACAGGCTATTTATAACTACTGACTTTATCCTGAAATGTAGTACAGTAGCCGAGTTCCTGTTCATTCCTGGAATTATTACTTTATGTATCCTTTTCAGTTTCTAAGCCTAGTACTTAATTTAGGATGCAAGATTCTTTTATATTTAAGAACTATCCTAACAATGAGCAATATTTTATCGTGTTTTTTTCCAGGTAGCATTTCCAAATTCTTGAAATGAAATTATTAAAACTGAGAAATAGGTCACAACCTTGGCAACCATCTGATGTGAGACAGTGTAATCTGCTAGCACACTGGTTGTCATGGAAACTGACAATATTGGATTTTTCCTTCAATGCAACCTGTGTTTTATGCATAAATTATTATCATATTATTAGCATTATTATTGGCATTGAGGAAAGGGTTCAGAAGTTGAATCTGACATGAGAAAGAGTTTTTAGATTGGACAGTACAGACTGGTGCTTTTGAGATGAAGAGATCCAGACTCTACCCCTTTTACCAAATAACCCACCCAAGTGTGCTCTATTATAGTGCTCATTTGTTTTACTTTTAGGGTCTGCACTGTAAATCATCTCATAGCTAAAAGTTTGTTTGGTGTAAAATCAACTTTATTAGATATGTTCAAAATTTATATATGGTTTGTTTTTTTTCATCCCAATTAGAATGAGAACAAGTTCTTCTGGACTCTTTGAGAGAAAGCAAACAATTCTTTCACTCCATCCCATCCCTTTATTTCTCATCCAACCCTTGCCCAAACACCCAGGAGTTAAAATTCCTCCTTTAAGTTCAAGAGCTATTGCTTAGGTCTTTCTTCCATCTTGCTCCCATATTGCTCAATTTGCAAATTTGAAACTGTAACCTGTCTTTCGATGTTGGGTTCCTCAATCTGTTCTGCAACATATACCAGTTGCAAATGTAGTTGGTTTGAATGACAAAAGATTCACTTAATTTTATTCCCCCCCCGCCCTCAGCCTGAAGCTGTGTGTGTTAGTAACTTTCAATATGGGAAAAATCCAGAGACACGAAATAAGACCATTAACTCTTTAGCAAAGAACTACTGCCATACAGCATATCATCTGAGCTGACATCCATGTTTCTTTCTTCTGTAAAGAACATCTTGCCCTTAAGAAAAAAGTTTAAAAGTTAAGGTCTGGACAATCTACTGAATTCCATCTGTAAAGCCTTGAAAAAAGACAAGGTAACAGTACATAATTTTTCTTCCCTTCCTTGGCACGGCAAATAAAACCCCATGACCTGGAAGTTTCTTCTCATAGTTCTCACAACCCAGTTTGGCTTCCCAATGAGATTTGTCCTTCCAGTTTTTTACAGGTTTTGAGCTGTAAGGGAATCATACTTCAAAATATATCAGGAGACAGAGGAGGGGTTAGTCTGCGTCACAAAATGTAACATGATTGTACTGCTTGTGAACACAATGCAAAGATCATCCTAAATGTGAGTGGATTCACAAGTAATGCAAGTATTTCTCAGTGGAAATGGAAAACCAGCAATTCTTAGTTATCTCAGTCATATTTTCATGTTTTCTATTAAAAAATTATGCAAAGTCAGTGCAGAGACCAAAGAATGCCTATCAAACATCTAACAAATATCTCCTGTCTCATTTTGAAATATTTATGAAATCTGCAAATTTAGATGTACTAATTCAGTTCTTAAATTATATGCCCTTTGTGCATAGCTGCTTTACAGAAATTTCATTCATTATCATACATAGATATAATTCCTTACCTTGAAAATGTTACTTGTTGCTTCTCTTCATGTCACCCATTTCCTTCAGATGATCTCAAGCAGTTGCCCTGAGTAGCTACCATTGGCTTAGTCCTACTATTGTTGTGTTGGAGGAAATATTCTGTAATTGCAAGTCTCATCAAAACTTTCTCTTCCTCCACTGTAATTTGGTATAAAAAATAAATCTGTACTAGTCAAGATAAATGTATTTGCTACAAAAATTATTATTCATTTTTAAAAAAGAAAACACAGAAGATGTATTCTCTTGGTATTCACAACGATCAAATTAGGTAAATGTATCTGCCTTTTAGCTATGAGATTTTAATAGTTACTTTTGTTAATTTCTCTCTATAATATCAAATATATAAATAAAATTACTCTATAGCAAGTAGAACCTTCACCCTAACCCTAACCTTCACCGAATGTATTGGATCTATTTGGACTGCATATCAGGCCAGATATGGGATATTTTTCATTGATTTTTCTTTGGTTCATTGTTCTGCCCCAAAGCTAATGAATAGCTATTTGAAATTTCCAGTTGTGGAGACTAAAGACTATTCGCTTATTTTTCTTCATGAAAGGGCAAGAATCTTGTTTTCCCTTTTTCTATTTTATCTGAAGTGCTTTTGTCTATGTAGATAGTACAGGAGCTTGCTGTCTTTATTTCTAAAATTTCCAGTACATTGTTACACCTCAATAGCATGCATCAACATCAGTTCTGGATACTGTTAATGAAGTAGAACAGGATTTTCTACAATCTTGTTATATGCCACTATGGCCTTTTTTGATATTGATTTTTCCAGTGTAATTAACAAAGGTGAAAAGAGTTTTACTGCTGAATCAACATAATGTCCAGTTTTATTTGTAATCCAGAAAGTTGAGATTGTTTTCTCCATAACTGAGTTTAGAAATGGCCAAGAACAAGATTACGCAGACTTCAAGCTGTAAGCGTTATGAGAAACTCTTTCTCTGATCCATCCCATAAACTATGTCAAACTGGAGCACAGTTTTAAACTGATAAAGAGGGTCCAGGGGCTTCATCAGTTCCAGAGCTTAATATTGGCAAAACAAGCACAGATATATTAAAAGGCAACTGTATTTTAGTATTTATTGAGATGTCTCTTAGACTACTGTGTAGCTTCTCAAGTGTAACTCCCTTTAGATCTAATCTCCATAGAAAGTAATCCATTATAAACAAACACACAGAGGTACAGGCCAAAAGAATACAGTTTTGTTTTGTTATGTTTGTTTTGTTTTCCCACAGTTCTCACAGTAGCTTTCAAAGCTTTCTTTATGGCCATTTTGCTTTATCAATATTGATTGGATACCCTGGTGGCAGGTCAGAATTAAGATGATTGATCGATCAGCTGCTGATCTGCCCGGACTCCAGATCCCAGCGTGCTTCTGGTGCTGCGGGAGTGGGGTTTCGGCTCGGCGGGGCTTCCCTCTTGCATTTAAAGACTTAGGGCTGGCAGGGAGCGTGGCGACCCAGGAGCACGGCGAACAGGAGTAGGCAAACAGGGTCGCAGAGAGGCATTCTCGACGCAGTTGGTGCAGCAGTTTGAGCAGGCAGGGCTGTAGACGCTGGTTGATAGGTGGCTTATCTTCTTGTTTTTCCTTCCCTTCCTCCTTTACCCTGTCTTTCTTACCAATAATGGTGAATAAACGGTCCAAATCTGTTAGCAAAAAGAGCGTGCGTGTTCAAACAGCGCCTCTGCGGCTGTGCAGACTTCTGACTGCCTCGACTGTAGGGAGTGCTTGAGCCTTGTTGTCCCGGAGGGTAATACAAAGAGTACCTGTGTCCGTTGCAACCAGGTGAAATGACCTGCTCCGTCTGGTGGCAGAGCTTAAGGAAGAAGTAGATAGGCTTGGAAGTATTCAAGACTGTGAAAGAGAGATAGACTGGTGGAGCCATGCTCTCTCTCCTCTCAGGAATGGTTCTCAGGGGTCAGAGGAGTCTGGGGTTCTCACCTCTCTTCAGCTCAGGTTGATGGAGGCAACCTTGAAGCTGAGGAGGATTGGGTGCAGGTCAGTTCTTGAGGGAGGAATCAAGTTCCCTCCTGTATGCTGACTCCCTTCCAGATGCCCCCTTTCCAGGTGCCCTTGCAGAATAGGTGTGGGGCCCTGGAATTTGATAACCCAGGTGAGGATGGGATGATGACTGATGGTGAAATAGTGATCTTTGATGAAACTGATGTTACTGATGGTAGCTTATTGCCTCAAGAGTTTACCAGATCTTCATCAGTCGGACAGATTAGAACTAATGGTAATAAGAAGTTTGTTAGTGTTCCTTCATCTGCCAAGAGAGTAAGAACAGGACATACTAGGAAAGAAAGGAGGGTTATTATAGTAGGTGACTCCCTTCTGAA
>VXBA01000491.1:13232-24198 GCA_013399895.1 Serilophus lunatus | reverse complement strand
GATGCACTGGGATGCCACACTGGGGGATGCCCCGGGGGTGCCACACTGGGGGATGCCCCGGGGGTCTGGGAGCATTGCGGGGCATGCCCCGCGGGTGCCCCTGGCGTGCCCAGCCCCGCAGCCCGTGTGTCCGTGCCCGCCGCCGCCGCCGCCATGGGCGCCGCGTGTGCCGCTCCCCCCGGTGTGCCCGCGTGTGCCATCACATGCGTGTGAACGTGCGCGGCCCTGTGCACCCGTCAGGTCACATCCATCACCCCGCGGCGCCCACGCCCTCGTGTCCCGCTCCCCGCGTGCGGGGATGGGGGCGGCGGGGGGCGATCGCTGCCTCTCTAAACCTTTTTCTGCGAAGCACCGCCGGGCCCGGGGACGTGCCGCAGCATCCCGCCCGCCCGCTCGCCCCGCAGCCCGGCCCCGCGCGGGGAGCCGCTGTCGGGGGCGCGCAGCCCGACGAGGGCCGCGGCACGTCCGGGCCCCTCGGAGCGGCTCCCGCTGAGCCGGTCCCGGCAGCCCCGGGCCGCGAGTTACCCAACCCGTCCGCCCGCTCCCGCCGCCCTCCCAGCCAGGTCGGGGCAGCTCTCGGGCTCTTCACGCCTTCACCCGCTCACAGCCCTTTCTACGCGGGCATTTACATCAGTTTGGGGTTTGGGGTTGGGTTTTTTTTTTCCAAGGAATTGTAACTCCATTTCAAAGGAAAGAGGGGGAGAAGCAACCCAAAGCAGAAGAGCTGAGACAACCCTGCTTCCAGACAGCTTTTCCTGGAGGATCCAGTCCCGCAGGACCCACCCTGAGTCTGTCCAGCGTTCCAGATAAGTCCTCAGATCATGACGTGATGCTTTTTAGGGTTTGGACTCACTGATCCTTGTGGATTCCTTCCAATTCAGGGCATTCCATTAATCTCCATTGCTGCCCCTACACTTCTTCTATTCACCCTCTCATACAGCCTTTTTTTTTTCCTCCCCCTCTAAAAACCCAAATTTTCTGTGGTTAAATTGAAATTAAAGCAGCGTTTGAGCCTAAAAATAGCCAGGCACATCTGGCCACCTTCCCCATCTGCTGCCGGCCCGGCTGGATGAAGGGAGCAACTGTGCAAAATGAGGGATCTGTCTCATCCTTCTGTCCCACAAAATCAGTTTATTCAGGGAGAATATTCCCCAAGACTCCATAGATTTGCCAGATAACGCCCTAGCTGGGGAAAGGCAGGAGGAGCCGGGCTCTGCTCAACTCGTTCCTCTAAATAAAGTCTTTTTTTAATTATTATTTGAAATGAGGTTTTTCCAGCAAGTTTTGGAATCCCTTTCATGGAATAAAGCCCCAAGTGGAAATCTTTTCAAGCCATCCCAGCTGCTTCCTGACTCTGTGTGAGCTTGTAATAATCCATCAGCATTTAATGGCGCATTCCTTAGGAAAAGGAAGCAGCTGATTGTAGGGGTTGGAGCTACAACGGGCTCTAATTTTTTCTAATGTGATTCTTTAGGAACGAGTGTTGCAGTAATGACAATGTCAGAGCATCAGGAAGGGCCGTGCCCAGTGGCTGGAGCAGGGATGGAGCATCCCAGAGTGCTGGGACTGATCTGACCCATGGCAGAGGGCAAAGCCCCCCCAGGGGGCTGCTGCTCCCGAGGACCCCCAGGAGGGCACTGGCGACATGGCAAGGGTCATATCTCGCTTCTGTCCTGGGGAAACTGAGGCACGAGTGGGGATAAAGGAATTGGGGACCTGAAGTCGCACATCCAAGCACGGAGGCAGGATGATCCCAGAGCTGGAGCTGCTCCGGGAGAGGCAGGGACTCGTGTGGGCTCCCCTGCCCCGTGACTCATCGCTCCGGCGCTGCTCCACATAGCTCCCGACAGGGTTTCATTGGACAGGGCCAGGGACACACACACCCCCACGGAGCCGTCGGCAGCGGGGTGACACCGGGGACCAGTTATTGACACTGCCCTGTCACCCAACGCACCGGAAACCTGGAGCTCGGCCGGACCCAGCCCTTGCACGGGGCCAGGAATAGAAAACCGGTCGGAGAACTTTTCTTTCTTCGGCAGCCGCGGGACGAGCGCGTGACCTTGGGCTGAGCCGGGTGAAACAGCCTTTCCCCGGCTCTGCCGAGAGGGAGGGGGTTTGCCCATCCCAAACTGCTGCAGGAAGGGGGAAGGAGGGGGAGGGTTGTGCCCTGCCCATGTTGGGGGTGGTGAGAATCCATCCACCCATCCCTCCATCCCTCCATCCATCCATCCATCCATCCATCCATCCATCCATCCCTCCATCCATCCATCCATCCATCCATCCATCCATCCCTCCCTCCCTCCATCCATCCATCCCTCCATCCATCCATCCATCCATCCATCCATCCATCCATCCATCCATCCATCCATCCAACCACCCTATTGCTGCTTCTCTGCATAACCCTGGAGCAACTTCCAGCACATCCCAAACCCCCTCCTGCACCCCAAGGTCACCCTCCACATCCAGCCCTCCCCAAAACAGCCACAGGGATTTCCTTTGGTGTCAGACTAGGTGCCACTGGGCTGGGCCACCCCAGGTCCTGCAGCCTGGCTTCCCACCTCACACATCGGGCTAATCTCCATGGGACGGACGGAAAAGGGGAGATTAAATTAGATTAGCTGGAGCCACCTAATTTTATCATCCTCACGTGTCACCAGCACACTGCTCCAGCTCTTCCCTCGCTCCTTCGACCCTACACAACCCTCAAAGCCACCAGGGCCACCAATCAGGACAGAAGGAACCCAAAGGGGGGTTGGTTGGGACGTGGCACCCAGAGATGGGTGTGAAGGGGTGGGCATGGGGGTCACTGGGCCTCTGCTGAGAGGGGACTGAAGGTGATGGTCACCCCTGACTGGTGCTGGCCACCCTCCACTGATGATAGTCACTGTCTGATGCTGATGGTCACCCTCCATTGATGGTGATCACCCTCAGCCTTGGGATCGTGTCCATCCCCAGGCAGCCCCCCCTGCCCAGGCACCCCCCATCTTCCCCCTCCATGCCCAGCTTCCCCCCCGCCTGTTCTGCTGCCTCCTCCCACATCACTGCACCACGAGGATGACGTTGGTCTGCCCAGACCTCCCTCGGGGCAATGTCACTTGTTCAGCTGTCAAAGCGCCCGCCAGCTCCATCAAATATCTCCTGATCCAAGAGGACATTGGATTCCTCTTGGGGCCAGCATGGAGAGCCCCAGGATGAGTCCCATGACACCACAGAGAGAGGAAATGTCTGGCTCCCTCCATTTCCATGGAGAGGAACCATCCCTAATGTGCCAGCAAGGTCTCTGATGTCCCACTACGGTCCCCAAACCCTGGAGGAGATGTCAGAAGCTCTGTCAGGAAGGATGTCATCTCCAAAAACCAGCATGGAGCTGGGGACCATCCTGCATCCCAGAGGGGCTGTGCCAGGTGCCACAAAGCCTGGCACAGCTCTGAGGTCACAAGTCCCAGTCAGGACACAGGACCCTGAGTCACTCTGCCCTGGGATGAGCAACTCCCACGTGTGGCACTTTCCCAATCACAGAGGGAAGGGGAGGTTTCTCCTGCATCCCTGGGGCATTTTCTGTGGGTCACCAGCACGTCCCAAGGCGTGGGACATGCCACGTCCTTGGTGCCACCAAACTGGAGCAGGAAATGAGTGGGACTGGGCAGGAGATACTCTGTGCCAGGAGGCTTTCCCTTGCCTCCTCCATGGGGACCCCCATCCTTTGTCCAGGCACTCTGGATGTGAGTGAGCTGGATGGCAGGGATCCCTTCCCAGAGCATGCCTGCAGTGGGGTGACCCTGCCACCACACTGAAATGGCCCCGTGCCACGGCCACCTCCAGCCTGCTCTGATTCCTGTGAAGTCCTTCTCAGCCAAAACTGATAATCAGAGGGAATAACCTGAAATTTGGATTTGAGGAAGGCCCTGGTGCATGGCTGTGGCAGGATTCCTTTCTTGGGAAAGCCACTGCACAGGCAGGGACCCGTGTCTGCATCACCGTGGCAAAGCCACGTGCGGATGGACGTGACTCCCAGCCCATCCTCGGAGTCTGGCGAGGTGCTGGGAAGTGCCAATGAGGGAGTGAGGGGCTGGGAACCCAGCTCCTGCCCCTCCAAAATCCCAGCCAAAAGCCATGGCATTGCTGGTGGGCAGGGAAGGATTGAAATCTCCTGATCCCCCAAGTCCAGGGCGATCCCTAAACCCAGCTCAGAGCTCTCTCTGGGATGCAGGAGCAGAGCTGGGCTCTCCTGGCTCACCACGGGCAGTGTCTCCCTCACTCCCTGCCAGAAGGATCATGGCCCAAAGCCCCCAAACAAATATTTTTCCATTAATTCACTCTGACAGGCAGAAAATACCCCAAATATTACATCCCACCTCGCTCTGACATCACCCCATCTGGCTCAGGGCTGGAGCTTTGGGAAATATCTCCCCTCCACTCTTCCATCAATTATTCCTGGCATCCATCCCATGATCCCTTGACACCCACAGCTGCTCCCCTTCCACTTCCATCCCTTCGTGCTGCATCTGTCACAGCTCCTTATCCAGGTTCAAGGAGCATAAACCCCCCCCCCCAGAATCCCAAATCCAGGGAGGAAATCCCCTTACCTGGGTGAAGACTTCACAGTCCATCCCGTTCTCCTCGCGCACGGACGTCATCCTTGGAGCATCCACGGTTTGCTGGGACTGGGAGCTTGCTGAGTCGAGCCAGTTGTGGGAGAGCTTTATCATCTCTGATCCCCGTGGAGGAAGGCCCTGCGTGCCAGCGCTGAGGTCATTGGCTGGGCACTGCGCGGATGAAGACGGGATTTGAGCAGCACTGGTGTAATCCCGGGGCTGTGGGATGGCAGTGACAGAGCTGTCTGGGAGGAGATGCTCCGTGGTGGGTTTGGGCTCCTCCTGCCCCGTGGCAATACCCCCATGGAGCATCTCTCCGTGCTGCACCCCTGGGCATGGACATAAGGAGCGGCTGGATCGTGGGTCAGCCCATGGGTGACCCCTGCACTGCTCCATCCCCGTGGGGGGTGACCTCGCTTGGCCCAACCCGAATTTCAGTGCAGAAGAGTTTTACTAATTAATCCCCCTCTCCTTTTCGCCAGGAGATGAAAAATAAAATGGGAAAGTCTCTGCTGGTGTGGGATGGATATGTTTGGAGGGGCTGGCAGCCCCAAGGTGGGGTGTGTCTGCACCGCCCCTGCCCTGGTAACGCATCATACATGTGCACATGTGTGCTGCGTGTGAGCGCACTCATGGGACAGGGACACGTGGCCATCCACATGGATCTGACCCAGCAAAAGGCTTAACTGGGATCTGTGACATCTGCCAGGGTGGCAGCGGTGACTCCTCCACTTATGTAGAGCTTTGGGAGTCCTGGAGAATCCCAAAAAACCCAGATGGGGGACAAAAGAGGGGGGAAAGAGCTGCCTGGCTCCTCCCCCTCCCCGTGGCTCTGTGGCTCCGTGGATCCATCCCTACGTGACCGTGGGCACGCAGGGCTCCTCTCCTGCCGCCAGCTCCTCTGCTGTCAGGCAAAGAGGTTTAAGGTTGATGCATTTATTAATTCTAACAGAGATTATCCAGCTTGGAGGGCCCAGCAGCACCAGCAACTAGTGCTGGAGGGTTATCTGGGTTGGGAAAGGCAGGAATTGCTGTCGGGAGAAAGGAGGATGGAGCTGCAGTCCCAGGTTTCCCTGTCACAGGAAGGGATGGGCTTGAGAGAAGGGGCAAAGATCAGATTTGGGAGCAGCAGGGTTGGGCTCAGGCACCGCCTAGAGGAGCTGAAGGTTCAGCCCAACCCTAAATCTTAGTCCAGGTGCTGAGCTCAGCCCTAACCCTTGGTCGGGTGTTACATAAACTGGGGATGTCAAAGGAGAGCCGAGCCTCAGTCCCAGCCCTGGCCCCATCCTGATCCATGGCCCTGTTCTATTCTCCATCCACATCCCCATTTCAATCTAGTCCCCATCCCTGCCACCATCCCTGTTTTGGTCCCTATCTCATCCCTATCCCTAACACCATCCTGGTTCCTGTCCCTATCCCGTTCCCAACCCCTTCTCCATCCCAGTCACCATCCCCATCTCACTCCTAGTCCCTGTCCTGTGCCATTCCTCATCCCTGTCCCCATCCCTGTCTTGATTCTTATTCTCATCTCATCCCCATCCACATCCCCGTCTCCATCCCCATTGCCATTTCCATCCTGCTCTCTGTTCCTATCTTGCCCCTGTCCCCATCCTCATCCCTGTCACCATCCTGGTTCCCGTCCCCACCTCATCCCCGTTCCCTTCCCTTCCCTGTCCCAACCCCAGCCCCACCTGGTCCCCATCCCATCCCATTCCCAGGGCCCACAGCTGTCTGTGACAGCCCAGGACTGATCTGGCCCCCAGGACACGCACACCCCCCCCCTCCCCCGGTGTCCCCGCATCCACCTGCCTCCTGCCGGGGGTTTGGCAGCGCCTTCATCCAACGGAAACGTCTTTTATCTCCAAAAATTCCTCTACGCTCCGACGGGGAAAACTCCGGCTGCTCCAGGCTGGGATCCTCCCTCCGCCGCCCACGGCTCGTACAAAGGCTCCTTCACCCGGGCAGGACAGAACCACCTTTGTTCATCCTCCGGCTCCGCCATCACCTCCCGGGAATCTCCAGGACCGGGAAAATCAATGAACCGCGAGCGCTGGGAGGTGGGAGATGTGGGGTGGGGGCATCGCTGCGTGGCCCAGATTTGCTCCCTCCCACCGATCCCATCAGGATTTTAATCATTATTTCGATTTAACCAAGCCAGGATTGTTTATTATCCCACCGGAATAACGGGTGGGGCCGAGGGTATCCAAGGGATGCTGAGCCCCACAGCCCGGTGGTCCCTGTCGGAATCCTCCCCGCGCTCATAAATCCTGTTATTGTCTCTCCGGCCTCGTGGATAATTCGGCCATGGTGGGACAAGACCTGCCCCTGCCCAGCGTGGGACTCTCAGGACTCTCGGCGGGGGGCCGGGGACAATCCCCACCCCCCAGCGCCCCACCCCCTGCTTTCCATCACAAACGGGGGATAAAGACTCCCTTCAAAAGGAGGGGATGGAGGATGGGTGGCTGGGATGCCGCGGGATGCCGATGTCCCCCAGGACCCCCCGACGTCGCACCGGGAACCCGCCCAGCCACAAATCCCACAGCATAAACCCCAGGGCTGGATGCAAACGCTGCCTCCAGATTTCCCTCGCAAATATTCCCTTCAAATTCCTGGGTGAGCTGGGAAAACTCAGCCGGGACAGCTCCCTCTGTCTCCCATCAAAGTACCGGGAATATTTGGCAAAGGTAAGGTACTCGGGAGGTGTGGATCCTGATGTCACCAGCAGCATAGATGGAAGAAAGAGAGGGGATTCCCTTGCCCTTATGACAGAATAAAAGCTTTCCAGGAGCCTCCCTGTCCATATGGATATTCGCTTTCCCGCATTTCCTGGCTGCAAACCCATCCCCGGGCATTCGGAACCCACTTGGGATGCCAAGCCAGGATTGACTCTTGGAGGACTCAGGGACCAGGATGATGCCAGGAAATCCAGGGGGAGAGCGAGTGCCTTGGGACATGTTTGGCAGCGCGAGGAGGAGGAGGATGGAGAGGTGTAAGTGGCTGGAGGTGATGCCACAGCTCCATAAACCTCAGGGTGGTTTTTTTCCCGGTGTTTTTTTCCCACTCTACCCACCCACGGCTGGGATCCGGGCACCACGGAGCCAGGACGATGCCGGCAGCTCTGGCAGGGACCGGCTCCTTCTGAGACATTTGGGACCGTGCCAAGAAGGATTGGGTTTAATCCCATGCCAAGAGCTGCCGCAGCCCCGGATCAGCCCTGGCACTGTCCCTCTTCCCTGACCTTCCCAGCCCAACCCGCCGCCGTAACTGGAAACCGGCGGGTGGTTTGTCCAGTCTCATGATATCGGGAAATGTCAGACCCCGACGGCGTTGGGGTGACGACAACCTGCATTTGGGGAGGAGGTGTTGGGACCCAGCTCCTGCTCTTGGTCACGCCGAAGGAAAACGAGAGGGGTAACAGCATTCCTGATGGGCTCAAACTCCCCCGGGCTGCCGGCATGTGTTCCACAGAAGTTCAGCCCTCCCTAAGCTCCCATCCCTAAGTGGGAGCCCTAGTCACCCTGACCCCTCAAACTGTGACCCCAAGAAATGTGGTCTCTAATAAGGGTGACCCCTGAAAAATGGGGTCCCTAATAAGGGTAACCCCTAGTAACCTCAAAACCTACTAACCCCAAACCCTACTAACCCTGACCTCTAGCTGTGACCAGGGCAGCAGCCGGGCACAGACACATTTTTGGGGTGACTTCACACCTCGGATCTATTTGTTAGGTCTCGGAATTATGCCCAGATCGGTGCAGGAATAATGGGATTATCCAGAGCTGGCTGTGGGATAGGGAAGCTCATTAAGGAGCATTAAAGAGGGGAAAATTGGGTTTTTCCAAGTTCTAATACAAACCTCAATTAACTTCCAGGCGCCTCTGAGGCTCGTTTTGGGGTCGTTTAGGTGTATCTTTACAATTTGCTCCACAGTCTTGTCTTCCCTACGGACACAGAACAAACTTCCAAGATCCTGGAGCAGCCAGGGATGGCATCCAGCCCATTCAGATGCTTCCAGGTTTGGGGAAACTGAGGCACAGCAGCCCCAATCCTGCAAAGGGGAACACACATCCCACAGAGCATTCACTCCCCTCTGGAGACTCCAAATTCCCTGGGAAAAGTGGGATGAGCTGCCTTGGGGGGCTTTTCCCCCTGAAAACAAAAGAGGGGAGACAAAATCCATCCCAGTGGTGGGACTGGGATGAGGTTCTCTCCAGGGTGAATAACTCAGGGTGACCTGGTGTCAGTTTTGGGAGAAAAAAGGGGGAATGTAGCATGTATTTCCAGCCTCTCTGAGTTTTCCAGCATGGCAGGGTGTAACACTGCCATCTACTGAGCCAGCCCTTGTGGTATTAACCCTCATATTTCTATTTTCCCTACCCAAAAGTGCTTCCCACATTTTTAGGGACACACGAGGCCTCTCAAACCAGCCCATTTCTCCTTGTGGAGCGAATCCAGGTGCCCATTCTCATGGCACAGGCCCCCAAACATCCCCCTAGGACGACTTTGGGATGCCTTTTTGGGATCAGGGCTTTGTGGATGCCTGGCTGGGAGAGTGAGCAGAGAAAGTGAGGCACAGCCAGAGCCCACCCCCCCCTGTGCCCAGCCCCTCGTTAGACCCACATTGGACCCACCTGCACCTTGTTGGGTCCTGGGGTATTTAAGGCCCCCTAAAAACCCCCCCACAATGGCTCTGCTTTTGGAGGAGAGCTCAGCAGTGGGACACCAGTCCCTGCCCGGCATGGGGGAGCCTGGCAGGGGTGGGAAGTGGCTGGAGGAGCTCCTGGGGGGCCTTCAGCCCTCGGGGGTCTTGGAGCCCTCGGGGGACCCTCAGCCTTCGGGGGTCTTGGAGCCCCTGGGGGACCCTCAGCCTTCAGGGGTCTTGGAGCCCTCGGGGGACCCTCAGCCTTCGGGGGTCTTGGAGCCCTCGGGGGACCCTCAGCCTTCGGGGGTCTTGGAGCCCCTGGGGGACCCTCGGCCCTCGGGGGACCCTTGGCCCTCGGGGGTCTTGGAGCCCCTGGGGGACCCTCGGCCCTCGGGGGTCTTGGAGGTCCTGGAACCCTTGGACGTCCTGGGGCCCTTGGAGATCGTGGAACCCTCAGAGGACCCTCAACCCCCGGGGGACCCTCAGCCCTCGGGGGTCCTGGAGCCCCCAGAGGACCCTCAACCCCAGGGGGTCCCTCAGCCCCCAGAGGTCTCTCAGCCGCCGGGGGTCCTGAGGCGTGTGGGGGTCCTGCAGCCCACGCCGCCCCCCGAGCTGCTGGAGGATGTGCTGAGGGAGAAGCTCGGGCCCCTGCCCCGCTGGGCCCCCATCATCCGCATGCGCCGAGCCCCCCAGGGGGGCTACGAGCCCGTCGGAGACCTGGCCGAGGTGCTGGAGAAGAGGCAGGTGGCCAATGCCAAGGAGAGAGAGAGGGTGAGGCCCCCCCAAAATCACACCCCCGGGGGGTGGGGGGGGCTGTGTCCCGTCGTGGGGCTGCTCTAGGTGGGGACACTGGTGGTGCCACCACGGGGGTGCTCAGTGAGGGGGGACAGGGTGGTTCCTGAGGGGCCTCAGGTAACTTTTCACAGGGCTTGGTTTAACCCTGGGGGAGACACCACGGTTTGATCCTGAGGGGGCCCCAGGATTAAATTTTGGGAGAGCCTGGTTTAATAGTGGGTTGGTGAATTTAGTCCTGGGGGGTTCTTGTTAAATTCTAGGAGGTCCCAGTTTAATTGTGCGGCACCCAGTTTAATTCCAGGTAGGCCCAGTTACACCCTGGGGAGTCCAGGGGACTCAGGTTAATCCTGGGGTGAGAGAAGCAGTTCAATCCTAGACGGGCACCATTTGAATTTTAAGGTCCCAGTTTGGTTCTAGGAGGGCCAGCTTGAATACTGGTGAGCCCAGCTGAACCCTGTAAAGGTCCCGGTTTAATCCTGAAGGGGGCTCCTCCGTACTGGGAGCCCCAGTTTAACCCCAGTGAAGCCCAGTTTAGTCATGGGAAAATCCAGTTTAATTCTAGGACAGCACAATTTAACCCTGGGAGAGCCAATTTAATCCTGGTGGGGACCTGTTTAATTCTGGGAGGACCCAGTTAAATCCTTGGAGGGGACCCCAGTTTAATTCTGGGAGGACCCAGTTAAATCCTTGGAGGGGACCCCAGTTTAATTCTGGGAGG
Organism: Serilophus lunatus; assembly: GCA_013399895.1. Classification (NCBI taxonomy): domain Eukaryota; kingdom Metazoa; phylum Chordata; class Aves; order Passeriformes; family Eurylaimidae; genus Serilophus; species Serilophus lunatus. The sequence continues at coordinate 13,451 of VXBA01000491.1, read as the reverse complement.
ACCCAGTTCAATCCTTGGAGGGGACCCCAGTTTAATTCTGGGGGGCAGTCGATTTTAATACTGTAAGACCCCATCTAAGTCTTAATTCTAGGAGGGACTCACTTAAATTCTGGCAAGCCCAGTTTAATCCTAGGGGATCTGGTTTAATGGTGGGGAGCCCAGTTGAACCCTGTAGGGCTCCCACTTTAATCTTGGGGGGGGGGGGGGGGCTCGGGGTTT